>JANHFO010003156.1:367547-386292 GCA_032468095.1 Pareas carinatus | reverse complement strand
GATGGCTAATGGCAGATGGCAGTCAGCAGAAATAGCCTGCAGTGCTGCTTTTAACCACTGCACCATCCTGGCTTCTTAATTATATAATTGTGAATTATAAGGAATATGATTTTAGTAACAAGATTAGTTATAGTCACAGTAGGTAGCATCCCCAGTCCAAGAGTCCCCAACCACTGGGCCACAGCCCACTACTGGGTCATGACCTATTCAGAACCGGACCATGCAAGTGGTGGACGAGTGCCCGCCTGCATGTGTGAAGTTCCACTTGGGCAAGCAGTGGGTACATGTGCACATGTGCAGTGCTCAATTTGCGCAAGTGGCGGGCACACATGCGTTCCCACCACCCATGTAGAATCATCCCCTCTCCCTCCCCCACAGGTCCACCAAGTCAGAAAGGTTGGGGACTGCTGATTGTTGGCCATAGCAGGCAGACAGGTGATTACACTCCTTCATTAATTAGTTAAAAGTGTGCAACAATGATAGGCTGAGAGATGGAACATTTTTTAGAATATGGAATTTGTTATTGAATTTAACTGTGTTTCCCCGAAAATAAGTCCAGATCTTATATTAATTTTTGCTCCAAAAGACCCATTAGGGCTTATTTTCTGATTAGGTCTTATTTTCGGGGAAATATAGTACTGAATGCATCCATCTGGCTGACGACCGTAATTGGAGCTTAATTTTTGGGGTAGGGCTTATATTACGAGCATCCTGGAAAATCATGCTAGGACTTATTTTCCAGTCAGGTCTTATTTTGTGGGGGGAGAGGTAGAATACTCAAAATTGTTGTTCATTTTCATTTCAGTATATTTTCCACATTGCTGCTAGGTAGAACATTAAACCACAATAACTTTAAACCAAAAAAGTCAATCTCATTTCAGTAGCTATGTTAGAATGCAGGAGGTATGAGTGGGGTGACAAGCCCATTTTACTCATGCAAATGCATAAGATGCATAATTTAGCAATGCATTAAAATATTCTGATTTCAATCATATTTATTTATGAGACATGCCAGCACTACTAATGTAATGTCATTTTTCCGTACTCAGGTATTTAATGAGGAAAAGAGTAACCAGTGTGGTGTTTTGCTTAATAACCCCAAAGCTTTTGTAGGAACTTGGAATTTTACTTCTTGTACTGATGTCTTGTCTGTGGCCATTTGTCAGAGGAAACCAGGTACGTGAAATGAAGAAATACAGGTTTGAAATACCTGCTTTTCATTTTAAGTGGTATTTAGATGACCATATACCACAGTCAGCACATAAAATATTTAATATTAGAAAATCCAGTTGCAAATCACCTGACCTTGATGGACCTGCACTAGGGAGCTGGGTGATAAAGATCTAAAAATCTTTAAAAACAATTTACTTACCGTAGTAAGATTTGGTTACTTTAAAAGTAATTGCCAAAATGAAATTTATCTTAGATAAGATACATTTTAAGTAACACTGTACTACTGGCTTTCTATGCAATGTTTTTCTTTTTAAAACTTCCTGAGACAATCTTGGATGTCGCCTTCTTGAAGGAAGGAGGAAGGAAGGAGAAATATTCTTCCTCTTATGTCCAAAAGGGGAGCTTTTTAGGATGATGCTTGTGTTTCGATGTCGTTTACATGTATTTAAGTTTATTTCTAGGAAAATCTAACTAATTAATTGGATATCAATTGGATTAATTTAAGGTACTCGTTGAGATTCACCATTGCAGTCCTAATCTTACTAAGTTACCCAAAATACAATGTGCTCAAAAATGGTATTGGAAGTTAAAAGAGCGAAATGCTGCTCTTGAAAATAATATTCAATATACAATATATTTCTTCATTTCCTCTCTTCAACTGCTTATTCTTCTTCTGTAGATGCTGTAGAAAACCAGACGATACAAGTGCCTGAACGCACCATGAAATACTTAAATGTCACCTACTCCATAATTCTGAAGAACTTGACTTGGTTTGGTGCCCAGGAAGAATGCCTGAAGAGCAATATGAAGCTGGTTAGCATTACAGAACAATATCAACAGGCTTTTCTTGGTTCTCAGGCGGCTCTCCGTAACTACCAGCTCTGGATTGGACTCTCCAGCCATGATGTAAGGTTCTGCTTTCCCTTTCAAGCATACTATTGAAATAAATATTGGACGTGTGATAAAACGAACGAATATATTTTAAATAATATCCGCAAAATATGAGTATTATGTCTGAAAGATGTTGCAGACGCATGTCTCATGAATGCCTTTTTAGAATGTCTTAGCAAGAGGGGTAAATTCTTTTTGCTCCTTTAAATAGTGGGCACAGTGCATTTATGTGCTTTTTTTTTAAAGAACACACTTTCAAATCCAGTGTCATGGGAATGTCCACATTGCTCAAGAACAATCTTATCGAAACGATACCTGACAGATAAATACTTAATATCTTAAGTCTCTGTGAAGCCTTAATATCTCAAGCTTTCCAGTCAGCATAACCATTGGCCATGATCCCTGAGTGGAGCTTGAAATTCAGCACTTCTATAAATCATCAGATGGAGAGGAGCATACATGAAGCTGCTGGATGAGATTATCTGCCAGTTTGGGGTTCAATATCATCAATATGCTAAAAATACTCAATTGTCTCTCTCAACCCCCCAGATCAGCCAAGTGAGATTGTTGGGGTTCTATTTCAATGCTTGGAGGCTGTGCAGACTAGATGGGAAGAAAACGACTCCTACATAATCCTACAAGGTTGACCGGCTTGGATATTAGAGCCCCTTTTCCATTTATACTCTTTAAGGGAATAGCACTTCCCCAGTACTCGATCTGGGGGTTCATCTGCTACTTCACTTGTGCTCATTCTTGGTCAGGAAGCCCTTTCGACAGTCATCTCATGACTTGATTATTGCAATGCACTGTACATGGGGCTGCCAATGAAAACTCTTCAGAAGCTTCACTTGCTCCAGAATGCAGCAGCATGGACAGTGATGGGCCTGTCTTGCTGTGCCCATTTAATACCTTTGCTTCGTGCATTGTGATGGCTGCCTGGAGGCATCGGGATGCCAAAACAGTATTGGTCCACTCCTGGTACCTTCGATTGAATAGTCCCATCTATGGAGACCCAGAAAGTACACCTTCTCTGTTGATGGTACCTACACTCTGGAATGAGATTCCACAAAAATCTGTGTGACTCCACCCTGTTGACATTCATCCGTGACTTGGGTTAAGATGGATAGAATCATTGTCAAATGTGCTTTTCACTCTATTTTTGTACTAAGCGACAGGACTGCAATCTCGAATTGCATTTTTAGTGCATATTTTATTATGATCTACCCATAATTGGTTTGGAGTCAGTCAGTGCCTAAACTGAAATAAATAGTAAATAAATACCACTTAACTACTGTAAAAAATGATGTAAGGATGTTCAAATCAGCCAAGTTCTGTTTTTGTTCCAGGACTTGATGGTGGTAAGATTTAAATCAAATTTGAGATTTAAGGTTCAAAAGCAACAATGTTTGAATTGTTTTGGGATTCTGTTCAGTAAATCACTCAGAGACTAAAATGGAGAAGCACCAGAGTACTGCATGTGCTTCCTTTTGGGGCAAAATGCATAGCAAATAAAAGGGATGTTCACCTTAGACTTGTATATTAAAAAAGGCAAAGTTTATACTGCATAACTTTGGGGGTTTCAATTTAATCGTAGAAAAGAAAATTTCCCCCTTTTAAGGCAGAGATCATAGCGTTGAGGAAAAAACACCCAGCTTTCATATTATCCAGTAAAGGTCTGTATTGAACAATGCAGGAAGTATTACATTCCAGCTTAAATATAAACACTTCCAAAAACAATCTCTTACTAAGTTCACAGAGTCTACCAACCCCTGAGTACTTGTGTTTCTAAGCTGATAAGCTGATTTGGCATGGCCAATGTGGCAAAGCTGACCTCCATATTTTTGTTATATTTTTCCTGGTATCCATCCAAAAACTACTGGCTTGAATGTTAAGTCCATTATTTCTTCTCATAACTTCTTGAACAGGTTAATAGTTTGTTTTATGCAGCTAATCTTTCTATTTTCTGATGTTGTTAGGATGGAGTACATTATCAGTGGTCAGATAAAAAACACATTCGTTTCAGTCGATGGTCTGAAGAGGACAGAGATTTGGTTGATGAGTGCGTGTATTTGGACACGGATGGATTTTGGAAAACATCTGAATGTTATACAGAAAAACCAGGAGCAATATGCTACTTACCAGAAAGTAGGGCTTCTCTTATTACTTACTACATGTCATGAATCTACAGTTTTGCTTTGAAAACTTTTGAGAATATTCTTGGCCTGTAAAGTAAAAATGAAAATATACATATAACTATACAAAAATATAGAAAATAAACTACTGTGTATTATACATGTATTTAAAATTTCACAACTACCCACCAGAGCTGACATAATTCTTACTGACTGCAAACTACTCAGTTTTTGGCTTTTGAATGTGGAATGAGTGCTCTTTCTTCCCCTTTCTAAAAAAAATCTAACTCCATTTCTCTCCCTATTTTTTTAGCATCAATTTCCTCATAAATTAGAAATTGTAATGTCTTGAATACCGTGAATGTGTGTGTGTGAATTGATGCTAGATATGTTTGCAGTGGTTGAATCCCTTTTCAGTATTTTGATACAGTGTGTTCTCATCCAGCCAGGTCATCTCTGCTCAGGCCACCCTGTTCCAAAGATAAAAGGTGTTGAGACTAACTCAGCTTGCTATCAGGTTTAGGCTCCATGTTATAAATATATTCACACTCAAAGGAAGAATTGTACTGGTTCCCCTTCTCCCTATAAAGTAAACTGATTATAGTTTATCTGCTGTGTGTCCCAGCTGAGGCCAGTCTGATTCTAACCTTCTCAAAAGGCCTTGAACGCCTTAAAAAGGAGTCTGTGAAGGAGGGAATTCGAAGTGATGGTGGATGGGAATGACTGAGACAAACCACTAAATTATCTCTCACACAGCTCTGAAGCAGGGCTCTGGAGATAAGTTAATCTTATTGAAGACCTTGGTCACTCAATTTGTAAGCCATTTCATATAATAACCAATGAATCAGACTTCAGCTTAGCGCTTCCTGGTGCTGCACAGATTTTTTTTGATGAGGGGGATGTCTCTGGCCTCAATTGTGAATTTACTTAAACTCATTACCTACCTGAGAAATAGCAAAATGGCTGGGAGGTATTTGATTTTTTTCTGGAGCTCCTAAAACAAAATTCTGAGTAAGGACCCACTGCACTGGCACCCTTGTTCACTCACATCAATTAACTCTTTATAGATGCTTAAAAAGAACAGAACTGATCCATATCATTAGTCCTTCGAGAGTAGGGCGGTATATAAATTTAAAAAGTAAATTAAATATACAAAAGTCTATTAAATTCCAGTACACTTACATCAGAATGCTAACTTTCTCCCCTATAAACTGATGTTTGGACTTAATGCTTTTTATACAGAGATCAGTCTAGCAAAATCTGACAAAGATGTGACATTTTGCACCTTCGCCATTGCTGTTAGAACGTGTTTGGTCTGATTTATGCATTAAAAAAAGTCAAGGGTTGACAGATATGCTGGTTTATGAAGGCTGGTTGTTTCTTTTAATTCTTGCCTTTGTTAAATTGCTTGTTTTGCTTTCTGTGTTAACTTTTGATCTGTGGGTACACAGCAAAAAACAAACGAATGCTAATCTAGCTAACCTGAGAAATACTAAAACAGTGGGTGTTTGGTGGGATGGGGATAGATCATAGAAATCAAGGTGGCCAATCAAAGCTCATCTTTTCATACATGCACATACAAAGGATGTGCTTTTATCACAATAGTGTCGCCACTCTCTTGACTATGGACTACCTCCTACCAGACATCTGGGCACAAGGAATATAAAGTCATGGATGTAGAAAGTTTCGTGATGATGATTTATTTTATTAGAATAGATTTTTTTTTAAATCCCACCTTATACATAATGCCTCTTCCTTCTCCTATTTTCCCCACAACCTCAGTCCTGACAGGTGGGTTGGTCTGAGATTGGCAGAATGTTGTGTGATGTGTGTGTGCACATGTGCATGTGTGCATTAAAAAAAAGGAAGCACAGGCGATTCTAATTCCATTCAAACCATCATGCCTAGTGTTTCTGTGAGTCTCAACTTGAAATGTCCTTGGATTTTGATAGCATTGCCTAAATGCTATTCCATCTACTGGGGGAGATTAATAATACCAATGAATTTTAACATTCTGGTCCTTCTCATTTTGCATTCTCATGGTTTTTTTTCCCATGACCACAGAACGATGTCCTTAATGAAAGTGGTGCAGTCGATACATCCACTAATTGTTGACTGATGAAAATTGTATTGTATTAAATATTGAATGTATTTTAGATATTAAACACTACCTTTAAAAGGGTTTTATTTTTCAGATGATACTGAAAAGCAAGAAGAATATCAGAAATCAATTAAATGTCCACACAAGATTAAGAATACGCCATGGATAGCCTATCGAAACAGTTGTTACACATTTGTCGTACCAAAAAATAGATGGAGAGGATTCAGACCGGTTGAAGCTAACCATATATGTAGCACAATGAGTAAGCTGCTCCTCTTTAAAATCTATTTGTTTTTTTGTGTGTTCAAAGACCTTTTGATGAACATTTTTGGACCCAAGGTACCTTAATTTTGCCTATTACTGTAGTTGTAACATGCTGCATGCAAAGCTGTCAATTTTCAAGTGGTCAATACATGGAGAAAGCTCCCCATATTATTTTTTTGTGTGTAACTGTTTAGAGAAGGTACATTTGTATAATATTAGACTACCCTGTGACCCATTGGTCATCACCAGTCTTTTATTATATAAAAGTAAATTGTTGATAATAATAATCAAATTAATAATGATTATTAATATAAGTAATTGTTGATCAACTTTTGTTAACCTCAACCAAGACCTTTTCTTGTTGATTATGATTAAAAGAAGTGACCCTCTTCTCCTCTCACTAGAGAAAGAAGCTTCCTAGACAATAAAATTTCCATGTTGCAATATTTAATGAAATGTAATATTTTCATAATAAAAATGAATCTGAATCTGCTGAACTGTAAGAATAATCATTTAGTTTAATATCCTGTTTCCAAGACTGGCAGGACAATCCCTATAGCCAAAGTATGCACAGATCAACAGCACCTTCTTCAACTGGATGCTATATCTACCAGTAATGAATAAAGTTGACAACTATTTTCTGTGAATTTCCCTTAGTGGCCTTTTAAAGTTCCGTAAATGATTGCTCCACCTTCTGGCATGGAATTCCACATATTAATTATCTACAGAATTTGCTCCCATTCTTTTCCTACTGAATTTTAAATTGGGAAGGTTGGGTACAAAATGTATTCTTTCTCATGTTTTGGAAATATAATCTCTTTAATTATTGCTTGAATGCTGTATTATTTTTCTTAAGGAGGTCCCTAGTAAGACACTTCAAGTGTCTATATCTTTTCCAGCTGTACATATCTATGTTTAGCTACATGTTACACATATTGAGGGTGTTGTGGTCCTGGTTATTGTTTCCTAACTTCGTTTAACATGTAATTTGTTACTCCCACCATACACTAAAGTGACTTTTAAGATCTCTTTATGGACAGTGGTAGTCAGATTTGATCCTTTGCTTAAATCTTCAAAAAGATATTGTTATAAAGTTCTCCAAATTCATTTCATGATTTTTAAAAATTGTTTCAACAGATCTAAATGCATCTCTTTTAAGTATCAGGGACGAAGATGAAAACGATTTTGTTCTAGAGCAGTTTCAGTCTTTCAGTGGCCTTGCTCAGTGGATGTGGTTGGGTTTGGTTTATGACAAGAATGGTAGGTTGGAAGTTATTTATTGGCTCTTTGCTTTCTGAATTTACAGAGAGGCTACAATAATGTTATATTGTCTGCAAAAAATAGATGCGTAAAAAGGGTTCCATGTTTTGCTTTGTTTTATTATAAGAAAATGTTAATTTTGTTTCAGTTAAAATTGTCATCTGGAAGTAAATGGGACAATTCGCCAAAGTCAGCTTATTTTAAAATATTTTACCCTTATATAAAACTCTTTCAATTATTGCATACTACAACAGTGGCCTAAAAAGGTGATAGGTGGATAGATAGTAATTAAGTTGCATTTCTAAAAATGATTAACATTCCTATGAGTATTATAAGTACAGCTTAAGGATAGTTCAAATGTAATAATGCTCTATTTCCAAATCCTTTAGTTAGTATGCACAATACAGGTAGTCCATGACTTACAACAGTTCATTTAGTGACCATTCAAAGTTACAGCGGCACTGAAAAAAGTGACTTATGATAGTTTTTCACACGACCATTGCAGTTTCCTCCTGGTCACATGATCAAATGTTGAATGCTTGGCAACTCGTTCATAAGCATGGCAGTCACAGCGTCCCGGAGGGGGGGAGTCAGGTGATCAACTTTAGTGACCTTCTGACAAGGAAAGTCAATGGGAAAGCCAGATTCACTTAACAGCGTTCCTAACTTAAGAGCTGTAATGATTCACTTAACAACTGTGACAAGAAAGGTTGTAAAATGGAGCAAAACTCACCTAGCAAACGTTTCACTTACCAACATAAATTTTGGGCTCCATTTTGTTCATAAATTGAGAATTACCTGTAAGTAGGCAGGGCTTCTGATTTTTATTGGCCATTGCCCTTTCAAGTTGTGTTGATATTGCCAAGGTGGGGGAAATTTTCAAATGCAGTTGATATCACATGGTATCGCTAATTTCCCCTTCCAACGATATATATTCCTCTGCAGATAACCTTCTGAAGTGGTACGATGACACATACTTGTCATATAACAACTGGAGAATGGGACGACCGAACGTCAAGAGTGAATTCTTTCTTGCTGGCATTAGCCTGGATGGCTTCTGGGATATTTTTGATCATTCGCAGAATAACTGGTTATATTTTCAATTCACTTTTCATAGCATCCTGGTCTGCAAAGTAGACATGGGTAAGAAACCTCTCTTGGACTGATTTTCAAATTCCACTGACATTTCCTTAAGCAGCCGGTACAGGAAAGCAACATCTGTTTCATTCATTGTCTTTAGAGACCAAAGTCAGCCAAGCTCCGCTTCCTAAAAAGATGCCCTACAAAAATAACATCTACTGGGTTCTTCAGAAACAGCTCAACTGGTATGACGCGTGGAAGGAATGCAAACAGAAGGGAAGTGATTTAGCCAGCATTCACAGTATATCCGAACAAGGGTTTCTGGAGGACATTGTAAAGCGCGACGGATTTCCATTGTGGATTGGTTTATCTAGCCATGATGTAAGTTGAATCAGAGATTTTTAGCCTGTTTCCCCACATGGCAGATTCTTAGATCTGTTTACCATACAGGAATAAATATGGTATTCTAAATTCTCCCGTTTGTGTACTCCCATCTTTTACCCTTCTATATTTGGTTTCTTGTCATAGAATTAAACCACCTAATAATTTTGATTTTCTGATTTTAAGCTTCAAACTATATCCAACTATATCCAATCCTTTTCAGTGTTACTACCTAAACATCTTTCATAAACTTAGTTTTGTCACAACTAATGTTCTGTGCTCATGCAGCTCAAGTTTCAGTCTGTGTTCCAGAGCCTAGAGCAGTGATGGCGAAACTTTTAGAGACCGAGTGCCCAAACTGCAACCCAAAAGCCACTTATTTATCGCAAAGTGCCCACACGGCCCCTGTGATCATAGGCAACCCCCACATTACCATTAGTGATCCCCTGCATACCTGCCTGTCAGTCATACTCCCAATGCCCCCAAGCCTATTGGCACCCCCTGTGCCTGTCAGCACCCCCCACGTCCACCCACAGCTGTTGGTGCCCCACCTGCACCCCTGCGGCCATCAGCAACATCCTGCTCTCAAAGGCCTCCCTCAGCTTCTGCGGCCCGCTGTGAGCTATGCTTCCCTCCAGCCTAGCTCCTCTTCTATCTCACCTTTGCCACAGACTCCGCGCCACATTTGAGCCACCTGCCTTATTCCTGACAGGGGAGGGACAAAACTTTCCCATTGGATTGCTGGGCAGAGAGGCGGATGATGTCAGAAATGTCCTCAGGCACGTGTGGAGAGGGGTAGGGGAGCTCTGCATCCCTCTGCCTTTCTAGTAAATAAATCTATGCTGGGGTGATGGCATGCATGCCCACAGAGAGGACCCTGAGTGCCGCCTCAGGCATGCATGCCATAGGTTCGCCAGCACTGGCCAAGAGTATGTTTTCCATATGTTAAGTAAAGTTATCAAACCTACCCCCCCTCCTATTGAGATCAATGGGGAATGTTTAGAAGTTTCATTGCCACACCCTGTGGTGAACAATTTCTGATAGGGAGGAGGGCAGTCATAGCTCGGGAAGGATGCGTTAATTCTCCAGTCACCACCAACACAGTCTTGAAAACATACATATACAAAGATCCATGTGAGATGGGAATGCTTTACTCAGGAAGATGGAAATGAGTAGAAGAGAACTTGGTATTGCTTTTCAAAAAATTAGAGATCAGGACATGGGCTTTGTATATTTGGCCAGAAATATATATATATATCCCTCCCTCCATCTCCCTCTTCCTCCCTCTATCTCTGTCTGTTTGTCTGTCTGTATATCTGTCTGTCTGTCTGTATATCTATCTATCCATCTATCCTATCCAATCCTATCCATCCATCCATCCATCCATCCACAACTTACAGTATTTGTATGCTCCTCACTTTGCAGATCTCTTAGCAAGTCACAATAGTAATACATCCTCAAAAGTCCTCATAGCATTACAATCATATAAAATGTCATTAATCTTAAAACCAGAAAAATCAGCAATTCATATTATTAGAAAATAAGGAATAGACATCTACCTTCCATTAACATTATATGGATTCATTATGGATTTCCACCCCCACCAATAGAAAGATGCCATTCTCAAAAAGCCCTCTTAGAATTTATTGACAAGCCATTCTAAATTTGTTGTAATCTTTTGTGATTAAAATGAATGCATTTTGCTACTGTGTATGTGTTTAGAACTATAACATCTGTGTTGTAGAAGCTAAGGTGCCTTTGCTCATGCTAGTATGTCATTTTGAAGAGATTAAAAATTTGGATGGGAAAAAAAGCCATTTTCTGACAGAAGAAATGTCAACCCATTGCCCTACTCCATAAGACATATCTCAGTTAAGCATCTCCCATTTGCTGTTTGCCTTGGAAGGAGAGCAAATTGGATAGCTTTTCAGCCCATGCTCTGGGTTGGGATCCTGAATCTCCACACTTCTCATTAATGCAATTACTAATTGCGCTAGTATTGCCAAGTAAACTAAGTCCCTCAGGGCTTGGTTCTCAGACTACAGCCAAGCACAGCTGAGTTCATGCATTATATTGGAAAAGAATGTTAAGAAGGAGTCTGAATTTGTCATCAGTTCAAGTCGTACTCTAGTCTAGTTGTTTACCATCAGTGTTCATCAACAGAATTTGCACCTTCCCTAGGGAAATGACTCCAATTTTGAATGGTCTGATGGAAGCCCGTTTGACTACAAGCCTTGGGAATATCAGCATTCTCACTCTTTTGGAAATTGTTTTGCTGTGGACACTAAAGGAATTTGGAATCGGAGGAAATGCACCTCTCGGGGCGATGGTGCTATCTGCTACTCTTCAAATAGTAAGCATCTATTCCTGTATCATTTTATTCTTTTCCACCTCAGAAATTATCAAGCAAAAGAATAGGCTTTTTCTCCTCTCCCATGCTGAATATGTTTCCTTGAAGGCAAGCAGGTCCTAACCCAGTAACATGTCAGGATAATAGTTTTCAGCATGTAAAATGGCCAAGAGCATAATAAAAACAATAGGATTCTTGTTTTCAGGCTGCCTTAAAAAAAGGACATGGTAGGGAATTTTAAAACGGGAAAAAACAAGAAAAGTTGGCTTTAATACTTAGTTTTTATTGAGATTTTCCAACTGTGATGAAAATGGATTGCTCAAGTAGCCAATTGCTTTCTCTTTCACATCCTTAAGAGTAGGTTATGGTTCATTGCAGTCAGCCAGATGTTCAGACTGGATTTGGCATTTTTATCCACCTATCTGGTCTTTCCCAAGGACCTGGGATAGACAGATGTTGATATTTGAAGTTGTGTAAGTTATCTTCGCAGGATCTAAGCTGTTCCCAGTAAAGCTGCCCTTTTCAATTGACTGATGGTGAATTTGTCAGTGATAATGGTGTTAAAGTGATGCTCCTGTGGTTTGGGAATTGTGCCTATTACTATTGGTACTATTAAATTTGCTTGCAAGATTACCTGCTAGTAATATATGAACAGTTCAAGCCCATTTTAGTAAGTAGGCCACCACTACAACCAGAGCCCATTGTTGCCTCATGCAATTCCATATTAGCTACATTTTCCTAATCTAGAGTCAGTTTTACTAACCAACTTATTCTTCCTATGTATGACTAAATATGAAGTACATGGACTTCAAGATGGACAGTATTTAATATTTTTATTGTTATTTATATATGCAGGGGTGTGGGTTTATACATATGTTGTTTATAGTATGTTTTAGGTATGTGTCATGTATGTGTTTCACTTTGAGGGAATAAATTTCATTTTTGATGTGTGCCTTTGTGCCCACAGTAAAATGACAATAAAGATTATCATTCTTACCTTACCTTACCTTACCTTACCTTACCTTACCTTACCTTACCTTACCTTATCACTGATTTCATGGAAATGTTTGTAGATCTGTTACTAAAATGCTTTCCATTTTAAATCTTAACAAGATTTTAACAGGTTGGCCTTCTCTGGGTATGAAAAATATTCAAGCCGTAGGGGATTCAGACTGGATTCAGTTGTAATCTCTATTTCCCTTTCCTGCAGGAACTTTTATGGAAATCCACTTCATGGGTCCGGGACAAACATTTATTAAGTCAAAGTGGTTGCACAGACTTAACTGCTAGCTAGATTGTTCCCTAAATTGCTGTTTTCAAGTCGCTTAGGAAAAAGTACTCTAAGCTACTTAAGAGAAGATTTTCTGAGTTATTGGTATAATTCCTTCTCTTGGGAGGGTGGGTATTACAGTACATTCATTTGGGTGAAAGCCCAAAGAATTAAGAGCAATATTCTGGGCAAATATCATCTGCCTTGTAAAACGGGGAAGGAAAGTCAAGGTTAATGCAGTCAATTTTTGTTCCTCACTATAGCTGCTTCTTAAGAATTAAAACACTTTTTCATGAAGATGTGTTATTACTTGTTAGGAGGCATTTAGAACTTTGCTTTCTTTATATTTTGAATAGTTATAGCAATACTAAAACCCATCTGTTGACTGAGCACAAAATGTTTATATTTGAATAAAGTTGATTATGCTATTTGTGTTTTCACAGAAGTGCAATTAAAGCAAACCGAAACATCTTCAAAGTGCCCAGACCCTCCTAATGGAGCATCACAATGGCTGTATCACAAAGATTTTTGCTATGCATTTGATATGGCATTTTATAATTATTCCACATATCCTGCAGACACAGCTAAGAAAATTTGCAAGAAGCTTGGTATGCCCAAATTATATGTTTCTTTTCTTGGTTAAAGAGTTATTTTTCGATATTATTTTAAATAATGTCTTAAATCATTTCTTTTGGATATTTAAATAAATTACATTTTCCTCATTTTAAGATAAACATTTTCTCATTAGATCCTTCTGCAGATCTTCTGACTATCATGGATGCAGAGGAAAATAGGTTTGTGAGCACACAATTGAAAAAATATTATTTTATTACTGGAAAAGCGTGGCTTGGGATGCAATTTAATGGTAAGGAAAAGCTGAATATAATATTAAATAAGATTTGGAAATGACAAAAACTATATAGTGGACACAGTTCAGATAAAAGTGTCTAGAGTATATTTGTTTTTATAAAAAACTAGCTGACCCGGCCACGGCACTCTCTTTCCCCCCCCCTCTCACTTCCTCTCCCCTCGCACTCTCTCTCCCCCCCTCTCTACTCTGTCTCTCCCCCCCTCTCTCTCTTCCCCCTCTCTCCGGACACCTACCTGTGGCTCCTGTGAGGTTCAGCGGGTGTCCGGCCCCGCCGGCGGTGCAGGCACGTCCGGCTCCGCTGGCCTCCCCGCCGGCGGCGCAGCCATTCCCGCCGCCTGCGGTCCCGGCAGCAAAGGCGTTCCCGCCCCCGCTGGACCTGGTGGCGATGGTGTTCCCGTTCTTGCTGCGGCCGTTCTGTGGAGACGCCGGGCGGCCGGCTCGGGTTCCGCGCATGCGCAGGCCCGCCGATCGCTCGGGCCGCGTTTTTGCGCAGGCGCAGAGGCGTCCGGGGGCCAGTGGCGCCGACGGGCGCCCTGGCACCCCGGTTCCAGACATCTGGCCGCCAGTGTGTGCAACATGGGAAGGTAAGTCAGCGGCCGGAACCAGCTCAGAGGCTGGGCCGACCATCCCGGAAAGTCTGAACTTTCCGGGATCACCTACCAGACACAAACGGGGCTAATTTTTTATATATATAGATGGCTGTGAACAATGTAGAAGTAAAATTTATAGAGATATAGGAAAATTGCAGCTATCTTACATGTCTAGGAAAATACTGGGACATTGCCTTTCACATCCATCTGATTGCTACATTCCCTAACTTTATTCATTGTAGCCAGGATGATAATTTAGTTTCTGTTCTAATGAAGAACTTTAATTTATGGCTGTGGAAAAGAGTTTCTTTCTTGTCCTTTTGACAATAACAAAATACTTAGGGAAGATTTCTTGTTGTAATACATTCTCAACATGTGAATTAATGCCTAACAATCAAATGAAAGAATAGCTGCACTGTGTTTTCTTTTGTAGAAATTTACATTAGTTCACAATGACCATGATTTTGCTGCACTTGGAAAATACTTGAAGATTAGAACATTATGTACTCTCTCTTTAAAAATAGTAATCTTTACAAATCCTACTCTTCCATCCCTGAAATAATCTTCATTTCTTACGGAGAGCTTTGTTCAGCTTCAGCTGATGTACAGGTTAAACTCAGTGTTCCAATACTTAAGGGGCTGCCATAAAGAAGACGGGGTCAACCTATTTTCCAAAGAAGGCAAGATAAGAAACAATGGATGGAAACTAAGCAAGGAGAGAAGCAACCTAGAATTAATGAGAAATTTCCTAACAGTGAGAACAATTAACCATTGGAACAGCTTGTCTTCAGAAGTTATGGGGACTCCATCACTGGAGGCTTTTAGGAAGAAACCGAACAGTCACTTGTCTGAAATGGTATAGGGCAGGGATAGGTAACCTTAGCTCTTTTATGACTTGTGGACATGAACTTCCAGAGTTGAGGTCCACAAGTCATAAAATGGCCAAGATTGCCTACCCCTGGTATAGGGTCCCCTTCTTGAGCAGACGATTGGACTGGAAGACATCCAACGTCCCTTCCAACTCTGTTTTTCTGTATTCTTTACCTGGATCCAGATTTATTTATTTAAATTTACAATATATAGTCGCCCACCTCACTTATGTGATTCAAAGATGCCTTGACATTAACTAAGTCTGATTGCCACCACCAATCACTGCAATACCACTGTTGATGGCTTAGAAACTGCAATCAGTATAAAATTCATTAGCCAGATTGTGAGTTGGGACAACCTTATGAATGGAGAATAACACCACTTCTGAACCCTCTACATTGGCAGTCAGTGTCAGATGCAAGTAACCAGAGTAGGACAAGCATTCAAAGCACTAAAAGTCATCTCCTCCAGTCAGTAGGCTTCCAGGCTCAAATCAAAGTACAAGTTATTGAACCCTTTGTCTGAAACATTAGAATACATGATTCCCTTATTTTGTGAGATGGGAAATAAGACAAAACAATGGCTCTTCTCTGAGATAATCGCTGGCCTGACAAAACTCTCTCATTGGATGGATGGATGGCTTTTGTAAATTCCTAAAATCCATTCTGTTAAATGTAACTTTAGATCCTTGTTGACTGTCAGCATCTATTGCTATAACATTGTTAGGAATGTGGTGGTGTTTTTCTTTTCTTTTTTGAGTTTATCATTTAATCTCAATGTGACAAAGATTGCTAATTAATGAAATTTCTTTCCATCTCCAGTACCCTAGAAAAGTTTTATTTCAGATGCCATTTTTATACATCTGATCTAGGGTTTATTTATTTTTGTTTTCTATCCATAGAACTTTATATATACATTATTCCTCAGTCACTTGTTTGGTTAAAACATTGATATATATTTTGGGTGCTTTATAGAAAACTGTCAGATGCCAAAAAAGTATTATTGCAATGAATGGTGCATTCATTCACTTTTATTTATACATACTTATTTATTGTTACCATGAAACTATAAATAATCTATAAATATCTGTATATAAGCGGTAATGTCAATTATCAACATTGAGTTGAGCCACAATCTCATAGACGCAATAGAAGAAGCATTCCAGCAAGTTCCAACTCTATTGAGGAAGCATTTGGGAGAAGGGGAGGGACTGATTGCACGAGACTGCATGATGGCTTATGCCAATAGCTCAAAAAGTGGTAACCCATCTCTGATACCACCTTAGAAGGCAATAAGACATAGCATGACTGCCCTTGCATCTAGTCTATGCTCAGTGTCTGCTGCTAATTGCTTGAAATCATAATATTTCTATTTGTTTTTGAATGGAAGTGAGATCAATACCTGTTTTTGCCATTGGAGAATAAGACCATATGGATGAGGCCCTTTAGCATAAGGCTGATCACAACTGAATGAAAAAGATTTTCAAGATGCTTGGAGGCCAGCTGAATGTAAAAAAGGGAAGATAGAAAGAACTTTTTAAAAAACAATATAATTAAAAGGATAACGTCAGAATCCCTTAGGACAAAGAAAGAAACAGCAAGAGACTTTAAAAAGCTACAGCAGTTAGTAGATTAAACTGAATTGATTGAAGGGAGAGGGGCAAACAAGGGTAAGAAAAAACAGACAAACGCATAGATTTCTTCCACCAAACTAAAAGAACAAAATGTTTGTCCTTGGAACCCCAACAGAGGAGAGTCCAACCACTGGGAATCCAACCACTGGGAACTGAGTCAGCCATGACCACTGTTGTGAATACCCAACTGAGAAAGGACAGAAATGACTCACAAAGTTTCAATTGTTGGTCACAGTTTTATTATATTTATGTTCCAATGGCTTGAATCATGTCTTTTTGAATTTGCTGATTTGTTCAATTCAGGAGCAAGGTGGTTTCCAATTCTCCTCTCTCTCCAGCAGAAAATCAAGATGCCTGAAGCCATCAGGATTTACTCCAAGGATGTAAAAACAGTTCTGAGTGTATTCTTGCCATCACTATAGAAAGTGTAACTGCATGGAATGAAGGATGCCTACTTTTAATACTTTTGCAAGACTAGCAGAGCTTAAAGTAGTATTGCCCTCTCTGCTCTTTGAGCACCAGGGATCTGAAAGCAATGCTCTTTTCAGACAAAATGTCTGAACTTGACCTGGCTACAGAGACCATTCCTCTTTCCATGTTAATGGCACTGAGAAGGAAATTAAGAGATGGCAAGCAAATTTTCCAATCCAACTTTTTGAATTCAGATGGGATCAGTCCATGGGATCAAAGAGACAATCCAAGAGTTGGGTCCCTTCTCTCTCTCAGATTCTCTTATAAACCTTCTCTTCAGTTGTTGACTTGTTGCTTGCCCTACTATAACACCTAAACACAATATTTTGTTCAGATATGTTCAAAGGGATACACTGTTCTGGAATAGTGTTCTTCCTGAACAACGGTATTTCAGAATAGCACTATTTTCAAAGCAGAGGTGACATCCCTGTCCCAAAGGATCCTATCACCTGCTAGTAGCTGGTGGTCAGACCTCCTCCTATTGCATACCTTCAAAACCAGAGTAAGCATTGACAATGTTGCTGTTATGGATCTAGCCACCTGTCAAAACTAACCTCAGTTGCAACCTCAGCTGTTCCCTAATGTTAAAGAGAGTGACTGGTGGGTACTTTTTATTACCACACTTAGTGGGAGAGCAAATAAACCAAGAGGAATCCACTAGTTTTCCTTACGTGACCATCATTCCAACTTTAAGGGCAATTGGCTCAAGGTGCAAAAGAAGTGAGGGGATCCAAAAGGTCACTTACCATACAGATTCAAAGAAATCAGGCTTCTATCACAAGATCATGATTGCTGTCTTGATTTTTTTGGACACTCCCTCCTTGCAGAACCTGTTCCTACCTTTGTTACCAAGGCAGAATAGCTCTTGACAGCTAGGTGTGAGCTCAGTAAGATGTCATAGTTTTCTGTCATCTCAACCTTGCAGGGAAGTATTTGAATGTGACTTTGACAAGCAGCCAATAGACTATATAGAAACAGAATGCCTGAAGCTATATTAAAGAAGTGGACATAGAGAAAGGTACACTGATTAAAATAAACCAGAGAAATCGAATAGGAGCAGAAAGGCGTAAATACGTTTTAAGCCATATAATTTCCTAAAGACTGCTAAAATAACAAAGAAATAATAATGCATAATTAAGCATTAATTCACACATCATAATTAGATTTATGGGAAATCAGTTTCATTCATTAACACATTCACTAGCCCGTTATGCTTCTCCATGAATTAGAAATTCATCTTTGCTTTTTTTTGATCAAAAATCTTATCATGCTGAGAATTCCAAAAATGTGTTCTAAGTAGGGTAGGGAATTTTCTCTATCTGAAGAAGGCTAATGTTGAGGTTAAGAGGGGGTGAGGATTCCCCCATTCGATGGACCGGCGTCGCCCTGCTTTCTCTGATAGCATTTT
>JANHFO010003156.1:348436-358738 GCA_032468095.1 Pareas carinatus | reverse complement strand
CTTTTGCCAGCCAGAGGGAAGTGGGCGCACGAAACGCCGCAGGAGTGGGAGCTTCGGCGCGCCTCAAGCTTGGGATGCCCCCTTTCGCCTAACCCCTCTCTCTTTCTCCATCCCGGGGGTGGGGTGGGGGCTAGGGAAAAGGTGTTTTTTTTTTCTGCGAGGCTCTTGGTTTAGTTACCGCCTGGCACTCAAAAGTTGCCCTATACTTTGGCGCAGGATCAAATTTCGGTTCTCCCACTGGGTAGGCTGCTGCCAGGCCTTTTCCAGTGGTATTTTAAGAAGCCTATTTAAATGCCCCCCCCCCCCATCACTCTTGTGGGGTAGGAGAGGGGAAGACGTTGTTTCTGGTTGATCTGTTCAGATGGAAGTGGAACTTAAGGATTTGCAGAGGGGAAAGGATGCATGCTTCCTCCTGTTTCTCATTCAGCTCAAGAGTCTAATTTGGTAAAACGATGGGCAGATCAATTTCCTGTTCCATCCATAAGAAGATGAGAAAATTTGGCTGATGTACAGTTATTGAGCAACATAAGAAGGCAAGCAAAGCTTTCAGACAGAGGGCCTCAAAGAATGGTTTTATGTAGCTGAATCTGCAATCAGTCCAACCTAACCCAAGCCTGTCGAATTGAACTTGACCTCTTGGTGAGTTCATGGGTCCCCTGCCTGGGTAAACAAGACAGAAGTGGATTGTCCGTTGTCTTCTTCCTGCAATTTTTTTTCTTTCGTTATTTTTTTAATTTATGAAAAAAGATTAAAATACAAAACAGCAAAGTATTTTTAAAATAGTCACACACACACAACCAAAAGGACACAAACAAAAAAAGTGAGCTTTTTTTCAACTTTATGGACTTGAATGCAACCTTGTGATTTCCTACTGGTCTCCCATCTAAGTATTATTTATGCTCAGTCAAACACTAAGCTTTCTTCCAGGTCAACCAAGGCTTGTAAGGTCCTGTTGTGACTCAAAATCTGCTAATTGATTAGCCAGCTTCAAAATTAAGAGGATGGACTGGATTGTGTGGAAGTGAGTGATTTAGGAAAATTAGTCAACATTTGAAAGAAAGAAAGAAAATAAAGGGGGAGATTTATTAGGGAAAGAGATTTTTTTTGAAAAAAAAAATTGCCTAGGTGATGACTTAGGCATTAATTGCATTGAATCTACACTGGAGCCATGTTACATCCAAGATGACTTCATCAGCAACAAGAGGAGATGTTGATTTTATCCAGAAACAGTGTACAGTACTGAAATGTGAATGCTAGCTAGGTTTGTGAAATAAAGGTGTGTGGGAGAAGGTAACTTGCCAGACACTTCTCTACTACCATGGAAAGACAAATAAACACTTTTTCAAATCAGGTATCTTTGTGCTAGAAAATATCATTTTCAGTCATAGGACGGTCATTTTTCCTGTTCATTATCAACCCATCTCACTCTTTTTTATTCATTACTGCTAATTATTACTATTACTGACTTCTCACAAGACTTAAGAGTGGTGTATAACACAAAAAGATCACAATAAAAATTCATCAACCCACACCTTGAAAGGGAGGGGGATCATGTTGAATGAAGTGATCCCTGATGTACTCTGGAGCTACACCACCACAGGGGGTTCCATAGGTATTGAACAGTATTTAGGATTTGGCACAGAAGCCCATTGGCAGCCAGTGCAACGATGACAAAAATAGATGTTTCTCTATAACAGCTCTCCTCTGCTAACGTCCTGACCATGGCATTTCCAGCAATGGCTTCTTGATCTTCAGAGACAGCTCCACATAGACCATCTTGCAATAATCACTTGTATAGTGATAGGATAATAAAGTCATAAAGTTATCACTCCCTACTCTCTTTTAAGATATTTTCTAAGCAAGAGATCTGTATCTGGGTTTAAAGAGTGACTTATGCTGACTCCCTCCTGTTTTGCAGAAGCAGATTCATATGCCCCGACACCCAGACTGAGTTTCTTCTGTGTGAAACAGTTTGCTAAACCTGAAATGCTAGCAAACAATATTATTAAGTTACTAGCCCATTCTTGAAGGTATGGCACTAAACCCCAAGGACATCAAGTCATAAAATATGACTGCATGTCTTTTGAACAGTGGTGAAGCATTTTATTTTGGTGACATAGAATGCATCATAAACACACATACACACATCTTCAGCTACAATGGGGTTACAGGATTAATCTGATATATAGCTAGGTGCAGTATTGCGCTTTCTATTATATATGTTTATTTTCCGGATCCTGGTCATGACATAAGATTTCTCAGCCAGTTTCTTTCCTCAGATAGAATCCTCTATTTCTGATTTCCTCAAGGGGTGGCGGGGAGAATGTTCACATTCACATTAGGCCTCAAAGTTTAGGGGTTAACATTTTTATTTCATTTTTAGGCAGATCTTTGTGATGTCCCTTTAATTGTGTTAAAATTAGCTTTCTAATTTTTGACCTACCCTTCTTCTGCCTGGTATTTTTTGTTACAATCCCCATAATCCTGACTCTGTTGTTGCTGGCTGAAGATTGTAAGATTTATAATCTAAAACAGGAGTCACCAGCCCTGGTCTGCAGACCACCAGGAACTGGGCCACACAAGTGGGCCACACAAGTGAGCAAAGCCTCATCCATGCACGTGTGGGATCCAGGCTGCACACGAATCACTCCTCCCACGGTCTGCAGAAAAAGCGCCCTCCACAGACCCAGTTCCTGCCACCCAAAGGTTGGGGGACGGGTGCTAGTCTAAAACATGTGATCTAAAACATTCCCATTTTAGTTGGGAAAACTGATACATGCAAGGTTCTTGATGGGAAGGGCAATTAACATTGGGAAGACAATATTATAAAAATTGAAACATACACATTTTAGGCACTGAAAGGGAAAAAAAGGTACATCAAAAAGGGCTAAAATGATAGCCATGATCTTAACATAGATGACCTTGGCTGCGTGGCATTCTCCTCCTCTTCCAAAAGGGGAAAAAACCCCACATCCACCATTTTGTGCATGTCTGTCCTACCTTCTGCAAAATCATCTTGCCTGAGTCCTACTTCCCTTGTCAGTCACTGAGCAAGATCAACTGGAAGGTTTCGGGTGGAACCCAAAAGGCAGGAACTTCCTGATGAGCAATGATTCCTAAATGGCCCTTTTAGTATGGATAGGTGGCAATCAGTTAACCTGGATTTCCTTTTACTACTATTTTTCTGTCACTAAAACTTTGCTTCTTGAACAGCAATTTCAGAATTTATTTTTTTAACTAACTCATCCTGTTGCTTTCATAAGTAAATAATAATTTAACTAATACATACACGGCACGATGAATGTACTTTATGATTATGAACGTATCTTATGATTATAATCATTGTTTGTCGATTATAGCCTATATGTAAGTATAAAGCATGTATACTGGAGACAAACTCCTTGTGCATCCAGACACATTTGGTGAATAAAAAATTCTAAATTCTAATCAAAACAAGAGGGTCAGGCAGATAAATTTTGTTTATTATTGGGACGCTAACTATACCAGGGAGCCAAATATTTTAAGTTACACAGCTGTGCAAATACTTTAAATTAGACATGCTGTTTTGATGTTCTATTATTTTTTCCCTTTACTAACAATTAATTGTTGTATTAAACCAGGGGTCCTCAACGCCTGGTCTTGGCCCACTACTGGGCTGTGGCTCATTTGAAACTGGGCCATGCAAGTGACTGGCTGGCGCACACACACGTAGCTCAACCTATGTGAACCACAGGCTGGCCTATGCGCATCTCGACTTGTGCAAACCATGGGCCAGTATGCATGCAGATGCACAGCTTGACATGCACAGCCAAAGGATGGTTCCCCTCCCTCCCCCCGGTTGGGCCGCCAAGCCATAAAGGTTGGGGATTGCTGTATTAAACCGTTTCTCCTTTTATTGTAGTCTTATATTATAAAGGCTGGTCAAAGATGATAATAAACAGATTTGAATTTGATCAGAGCCACCTTTTACAGTACACTTGAGTCTTCTGAACCCTGATCTCAATCTCTTATGCCTAGGAGGACATGCGGCAGATTTTTCACCCATTTGGATATCCTGGATTGTCAGGATTCTTATTCACATGGAGCATCTCTGTAATACACTCCTATGTGTAATTTCACACTGAAGGGAAAGATCACTGGGAGAATGGTTGAGCCAGTGAAGAGGTTCTGTTCGCGTGTAGTCTACACAAGCAACTTAATGTGTAAGGAACCTTACAGATTTTAACTGTCTTCCAACATTACATTAAACCTAGATTAGACCAAGTGATATTAGCAAGTGCTTCTGGAAATAGAACATGCTTTGAGTTGAGCTTGGTTCTCAGGAACTACATGGCAGGAAGGAAGTAGTATGCCACTGCCTTCTTTTGGAGTGTTTTTAGAACTTTCCAGGCCAACTGGGACCTGGGTTTCTTAATAGTTTCCAGTTCAAGTACAAATCAAGTTCAACCCTGCTTAATTCTTCAAGAACAGCCAAGTGATTAGTGATTCTGGAGATATATGCATCTAAATGCTAGATATAATAAACAAGAATTTTTTTTCAAAACTAGTAGATTTGAAATCAGAGTCAAAATGAAAAGTATGATTTATTTTTGAATGTGGGTACAATTTAGTATGAAAAAGAAGAAAGGAAAGGGAAGACAGACAGACAGCAATGTAGAACTTAATTTGAGGGGATAAGGTAGGCAAAGGCTAAGGTAGGCAAGAAGGAAAACCAAGAAATCAAAGGGCATATTTCAGAATTGCAAAGAGCTATACATGAAAGACTCCTGAAATATTCTCAGGGAAATAGAATCACACCAAGAAGAGAAATACAGAGAAGGAAACATCTGTTAGCAATTCAAACAAGAATTTTAGATTAAATAAGCTGCTTTGGTCAGGAATGAATAATCTTAACTTTCCAGACTCCAATTGGTGTGGTCAGTTGCCAAGTATGATAAGAATTGTAGTTTTCCAATCATTCAGATGGCAAAGGATTGCCTCTTAAGCCTACAGTGCTATCTTTGCTAAGCAACTAAAATGCAACAAAATTACAATTGCACATACATCAAAATAGCTGCAATGAATGTTAAAAACTACAATGTGTATTTTATTCAAAGGGAGGAATCTCAAGAATAAACATTGTTCTTTCAAGCTAAAAAGTAAAGATTGCCTTGGATTAGGGTTGCTGGGCCTGGAAATCAAACTTTTGCAATCAAACTTTCTCTTTTTTCTAGCACCTTTTTGTTAATGTGCTTGAAGATTAACCCTTAATCTTTCTTTGCAAAAAAAATGCAGTCTAATTTTTAATATTGCAGTTAATCTCATTTATTTCAAATCTGACTAACTTGTGTCCAACTTGTGTTGAATGCTATATAAGCATTTGGAGCAACAGGAGTCACTTCATTCGTATATTGTGAAGTTGGGACTGACAACAGAAAACAGACGGTCTCATGTTCTCTTCCTTGTGTAGCTTGCCCTTCCATTGCTTGGATTCCATTCCAAAAGAGCTGCTATGCCCTACTTCAGGGATCCTCAGAGGTCTACAGTATGGATGATGCCAGGGAGGTGTGCCAGGGCACTGGTAAGACAGCTCTGCTCTATCCAATCTCATCCCAACCTTGTGTGATGCACTGAGGCCAATCAGCTTAGTCAAATGAGCAAGAACTGGGGGTCCTTTCAACATCTGAATGTCTGTTTACCATTTTGAAGACTGTTAGTACTCACAATAATTAACAAATCATGCACATTACTTGCTCAGGAAAGAGATCTATGCAGTGTACAGTTGGGAAAGCTCTTGGGGTTCTATGGTTGATCTCATTCCATTGCTGGGGAATTGCACACTTTTCCAAGTGTATTGATCTAGCAGACTCTTATATTGTCAAACATTTCTAATGTTGGAGACACAGAGAACTGCTATTTTATTGATTCCTACTTCAGAATTTTCCAGACTGTTCAGGAAAAAGCTTTGTGGCATTGTCATGCAGCACAGGTGTGTACGTACATGCACATGCACCCTTAAGTACTGCAGGGAGTGTTTAGATGTTTTTGGAAGCCAAAAACAGGTGAATAATTGTATAATAAATGAACTGAACTTGCCTACTCAGTTTATGTGCAACTTTTCATTTGGCCAGGATAATCAGAGCTAACAATATCCCTAATGAACTGTAGCATTTACTCCCATTCACAGGAACTGACACCCAGCTTTAATTTTCTGCTTTTATTTCCCAAATGTAGCCTCTGGAGCAGATATTATTACTATAAATAGCAAAGATGAAAATATCTTTATTCAAAGTAATTTTCGCTCAAATTGGCATGGTCCAGAATACATATCTCTTGGCATGTTCTTTGACACTGATGGTAAGTGAACACATTAGAAATACTTTGCCTTGGTTTTTGAGCTACATTTTCATTAAGAACCACCCTTCCTTTCTTAAGAGATAAAGCTTTCTAGATGTAACTTCTACAAGAACTGTCTTATTCCGGGTTTGGAAAAGGAGCCCTCTGGAATCCATAGAGAATTGTGAATGCAAAACCTAGAGGAATAACACTAGGGGTGTAGAATGAATACAAGGGCTGAGGGATTGCCTCTTCAATTGGACAGACACAAGAAAAGTGAAATAGGACGACAGACTTGTACCTGGAGGAATTCTTAAGTTTTATCTGCTATTGATCAAGAGTACGTTGCTATTCATAAAGAACTGCCTTTGGCTTTCATTGTACCAGGGCTAGTGTGCAAACATTTTGCCCAGGCGATGGGCAAAAACTGTTTGAGGCAATCAATCTATTATAATCTTAAGCATTTCTATTACTAGGAAAACATTTCTCACCTCCCTAAAGCTTTCTGCTGTTTCTCTTTAAGCAAGAACTTAAACTAAATAAAATTAAATTAAAATTACTTGTTAACAAATTATCAAGTCAATGTAGGTTTTTACTTTGGCTCACATTTATGAAGTAAACCAAAATAACTTTACATCTACTGTATTGCAGATGATATTTTCAAATGGTATGATGATTCCAAAGTAAATTTTACAAACTGGATCGAGGAAGAAAGTAACAATGAACTTTTAAACACATGTGCTACTATGCATACAGCTTCAGGTGAATGGAAAAAAGTACCTTGTGAACACCTTCCGCTGACTAAAATCCTGTGTGAAACTACTGGTATGTAAGCCATGCTACATTGCTTTAAAAAATGCAACAGTATTAAAGATTTCTATTATAGGCCAGGAATTTCACAGGCTGTGAAAGGGCAAATAAATAAACTTCTGCTATTTATATCCTTTCCCAAACACTCTGGAGCCCTTCATCAATTACCAGTCATTACAGTCATTAAACTTAATTCCAGTGTCATTTTATTCCTGAACTGGTATATATGCAGTATAATTATGATAACATTAATTAGAAGATGCAAATTAATTCAAGAGAAACTGAAAACAATACTGTATCTTGCTATTTGGCTTTTCACATAGCGGAATGCACAAGGTAGATGCAAGAAAAATTACCTACATATTTCCCTATCAAGGAGATTAGTCACAACTCTGACAGTTATTGCTAAATGTCTTCCACATTACCAGCTTTAGGAGACACATTCTTTTGATTATTCCTCTAGCAAGCATATTAGGATGAGCATTGTTTTTAAGAAAGCAATTACCAAAGATTAATTCAACAAGTCATTGGTTTGGATGTCTCCTGATTCCAGCACTGAAACCAAATAGACTTCAAGACTAATTATTCACATTCTAGATTTTTTAAAGCTTTAACTAGGTCAATAATTGCCCCATAACGAAAATGAACTGTACCTTTCCTATCTGTATCAAAATTCTTACCGATGTTGGTATACCCCCAGGTTATATCCCACATATCTGCGCAATGTTGTGTTTTCCTTTCTGTGGTCTGAATCATTTTACTCAGAAAGTGCATGGGAGGTTTTTAGAGGACACCCTTCATTATTATAGCATTCAATCTATTATCAATATATGATTATAATGAAAGCAATAGGTTATTTGTATTTTTAGAAATTATGTAAGAAACCATATTTCATTCATTTCATATTCACAAACACACTCTAGTCCCAGAGTAAAGTATTTGGTTTACTATGTTAGAACATGAATAAAACACTGGAATCAAACTGAGGTCAGTAGACCCATGGGAATGAAAAATATTGTGCCTATATTTGAATACCCATCTAATTTAAACTCACAATTTCCATTTGCAAGGAGATCCATGCACAGAAACTACTTCCTCAAACGGATCCCACCTCCTACTTTTGCATATGAGATTTTTCAGTTTTAATATTGGTCACTGTTATTTGATCATTGTCTTATTGCTAACTATTATTTTCACTACTTCTCTGTGATATAATAAAATGTAGATTTTTTAAATACATTAAATTAATATATTCTCATTTTTCCTCTGCATATTGCTAAAGTTCTTTATGAAAAGACAAAGCTATTTGGTGAGTGATCTACTATGTTTTCTTTATATTCTCTAGTAATGAAACAGTGAAAACACTGGGTTTTTTTTACTTCAGAGCAGGGTTTTTACAGGGGATAATATTCAGTTGTTATGGATTGGTTCCATGTGTGGATATAATTAACAGCAGGTCCATCAATGTTTAATCATGACATATTTAACTCATCCCACTGACTTTAATAGATCTTTCCTAAGCAAAGAATTATCATTGTGTATTCTATTTGGATATGCAAGAAGCTGCATTAAGGATATCCATTCATTGTTAAATGTCACTGATTCCCCACATTTTGTTACCATTTGCCTGGTACATAATGGAGAAATTTGTTTATATCATGGGAACAGGTCCACTGGAACCTGTATCGGTCAGGAGGACATGGAAAATCAGGCAGTAACTCTGTTAAGTCAACCATTTTTCAAGCTTATTAAAACTCTATGCTAATTAAATATTAGGGAGAAAAGGATAAAATTATACTTGATGCATTCTAAAATGGCATGAATATGAGCATAAAAATAGTTTTGGGTGCATCTGGAATAGCATGATAAAACCTGCTTCAGCAGTAGATGCTGCTTACCAGCATACATAGGACAAAGTAATACAGGTACTTCTTAACTTACAATTGAGTGCAAAATTTTCATTGCTAATCAACGCAGTTAAGTGAGTCTTGCCCCATTTTATGGCCTTTTTGCCACAATTGTTAAGTGAATCACTGTAGTTAAGCGAATCATTCAATCATTAAGCAAATCTGACTTCCTCCCATTGACTTTGCTTGTAAGAAGCTGATTGGGAAGGGTATAAATGTTGCTCACATGACCCGGGATAGTGCAGCTGTCTTTAATACATGCCAGTCGCTAAGCACCCAAACTCTGATCTCGTGACCTGCAACGCTTATAAGTGTGAAAACCGGTCATAAGCCACTTCTCAATGCCATTGTAACTTCAAATGGTCACTAAATGAATGGCTGTAATCTTTGGACAATGCTGTCTCCCTCATTTAAAGAGCAGAGATGAATACTGCCCCCTAGAGGGACAAGGAAACCTTTACTTTTTTAAGTTGAGGACTACTTGAATAGAAATTAATAAGTGACATGATAGCATCAAAGTGTTAAGAAAACATTTCTAGGTCTGTTTATGATCTCAAATAATTCCCCACATCCTAGAGAACTAGGAATGTGGTCCATTGACCTGTATCTTAAAAGTCTGTGGAGATTCTTAGTCATCCAGGTCATAGTTAAAAGATCTTACAAGGTTTACTGGATAAATAAAAAGCTGCTTGTAAGCCAGTTCAGGGAAATGTTCTAGTAATATCAGAATGTAAAACAGCTGAAAAATATTTGCAAGTGCAGAAAACAACATACCTGATTATGTACTTTGTTGCAATCTCTGTATCATTTCAGAAAGTGCTTGGACAAGCATCATAGTCATAATATCAACAATGATTGTGGCAATTTCTGCAGCATTTCTCTGGTTTTTTTATCAAAGGAAGATATCTTCTAGACCAAGATGTAGCATAAATAATCCCATCACTCAAATTCCATGTGACAATGAAACATTTTTTATGGATGAAGAAGATGAATATTCTACTTAAACTGTTTTCATTTACTGTTACAGAAAGAGGCAATGGCACAAAAACAATCTTCAAAACCACTATCCTACCTTCTAATGAGATATAATCCATGTTTCTTTTTTTTACACATATGAAGTGATTTTCTGTCTAAATGTGCATTTTTCAACATGCTTGGTTTCCTTTTTATACTATCCATAGTTTAGAAATCATTCTTATCCAAAAAGGCAAATATTTTCAAAGATCCTTTGGAAGGAAGAAGCTTCTGCCTTCAATGATACTGTGTTACA
>JANHFO010003156.1:336946-348377 GCA_032468095.1 Pareas carinatus | reverse complement strand
CTGTGTTACATTTATTCTGGTGAGATATTTGCCAACAAGTCTTGCAGCACTCTTTTGTTTCTGGAGTTCAGAATTCCAATTGTGGACTAAAAGTCTTTACAAAAACTCTGTTATCATTCCCCAAATTTTAAAATGTAAGTTTGTAAAATATTATCTTTAAGAAATGTGGAGCAACTGTGATCCTGAACAGTGGACATGACAATTTATGAAAACCTGTAGATTGTACCTTTATGATCTGCTTATTCTCCTAGTGAACGTCAACAATTTTTTTAATATTAACAAAATATGGAACAACAGTGAGGACCTGCAACACAATCTCAATCTTTTTATGTATTTCTATTTTAATGTTCTGTGAAATAAAAATGTGAGTATCAATATTTGCATTTCTTTGAGCTCAAATAAAAGCAGTAACTAAAACTTCTAGAATTGGATATGTAAAGCAATTTGGTGTTTACAATTAGGCTATCAATTATTGATAGGCACATGATATTTGGGGATTACTGCTATCGCTCAAGAGGCTGAATAAGTTGTTGCCTAAGCAACATTATTCAAAGCTTGCCGCATGTTATATTGCAGGTGGAAATCTAACTAGCATTGCTCACAGATTAAACTTTAAATACATATATTTCTATATGAATGAGCATTACATCAGAATAAATTATCATCTGGACATGGACATCACATCTTTACTATGCCTCTTAGTGCCAGAGAAAAACCCATAATATTGGCTGAATAGGTCTAATGACCTTCCACCAATCTTTCCTAAATTCATTTTGGTCAATTTTTTCACAGACAAAAGGGAAGAGAATGTAAAAAAATGTAGCTCAAAACATTGTTAACTCATATTTTTTTACCCTAATCGTCTAGTTATTTTCAAAATGGTTTACTAGTCTTTTTGCGCAGCACTCTTCAGATTATAGCACCCAGTAGCAAATACAAAGATTTTCTCTAGACAAAATATGAAGACTAAAAATAAGTTAAAAAAATTCTTGACATTACTTGATCTCCTTTTTAACCTTTCCTTAAGCTTGGCCTTCATATCTGTATTTCAGTATTTCAAAAGACAGCAGCTAACAAGATACACAAACTCTAGACTGCAGTTTTAAGGCACGAATAGAATACCTATATGGACTTGGAAAAGTTGGTTAACGTTTGCCAAGTTATATTAGTCTGCTTTCTTGAAAGAAAAAAAACCTGCTTTTCTATGAAAACTGTACTGTAGAGATCCGCAGGTTTAAGTATGTGTTCTATGTATATTAAAAAATACAATATACAGATACAGATAGACCTCATTTAGCGATTGCCTTGGACAGGGACTGTTCAGTTATAATAGTGCTGAAGAAATAACTTTGCAATCAATCCTTGTATTTACAATCTTTGCAGCTCTATAAAGCAAAGCTGAAATAAGATCATAAGCAGAGTTGCAGTTTCATTCAGTAACCATTTGATTTAACAATCAAGTTGCCGGTTCTAATTGTGGTTCACTAAACATGGGCCACCTGTACCATATTCTATTTACAGTTAGGCAAAGTTGCCCACCTATGGACATCCAGCTGCATTCTTCTATCAACTAAGATTCACAGGTCAATGGCATGCTATAACATTTGTAAAATGTAAATGAAAGACATGAATGATATTTATATGAATTGTTAATATGATACATATTGATTGTAAAATCTGGAAAATTAACTATCTTTTTCCGGTAATATCTCTTCTGGATTGATATGAAAGTGTTGATTTGTGTAAAAAATAAAAAAAATATTTACAAAAAAATCCCCTAAGATTCACAAGTCATAGAGGAAGTCCTTGGTAACTGGAATCAGAATTTCTATTGCTAAGCAAAGCCATTATTCAATGAGTCATGCCTGATTTTTACAACTTTTTTGCCACAGTTGTTAAGTGAATCACTTCAGCAGTTAAGCAAAATAGGTTTCTTCCACTGACTTTGCTTATCAGAAGTTGGCTGGGAAAGCCACAAATGGCAATCACATGACCAAATGTCATAAATATATATATCGGCTGCCAAATGCCCAAATTTGATTATATGACTGTAAAGATGCTGCAATGGTTGTAAATGCAAGGTCTGTTTCTCACTTTTTTCAATGCCATTATAACTTCAAATGGTCACTAGATGAATGATTGTAATTTAGGAACTATCTGTGTTATAAAGAAATATTCAACTCTACACATGAGTAATATGGAACAACTGCTTCAGTGCAACCAGGATCTTTTAGATGAAAAGGATTCTATGTGAGTTGAAACTCCAGTGGGAATTCTTAACTCTACGTGGGATTGTTTATGTGGAAGGAATAAGGTAGCACAATGTACTTTGGATGACAGCTTTATGGCTTTAGTTGGATCAGGAACCTAGATTGCATAGGAAATTGCTCCCTCTCTTCTTCCTCTTCTAATCTCAAGCAACTCATTTTGAAGTGGTCAAAATATAAGTTATGCAATATAAATGTATTTTATAGACATGAATCTGCAAAGACAGTATTCATAAGTTTGAAATGGATGCTGTTGATTTGATGTAAATGGACTGTGTTCTATTCATATAACAGGAGAAGGATGCTCTCTGTAAAGGGATCATTCTCAGAGACTGCATTCCTGAAAAACAGCAATGCAAATCATTTCTGAATGACTGCCAGGAAGCTTGTATGTATGTATCCTGAAATCACTGGAAGTAGAGCTCACCTAGAATGAGACATTAACCTTATGAGTTTAACATCGGCAGCAACACAGAAAACCTCTTCCCATTACTACTTCACCCTAACAGATCCAATCAGCACTGACATTCTTAAACCAGACAAAATTCCTATGTGAGTATGGCTTAGGCTCTAAATGTTACCGTATTTTAAAGAGGTAGACATATCATAGGATTGCAATTTTTATTTAACAAACAAGTGACAACACTAGAAAACACATTGATAACCAGTGCCTTAGCAGTGAATGTGGGTTCTAAAAAATGTTCATTCAGATAAATAGCTTGGTTAAGATTCTAAACCGTAAGTTTTATTCCTTTCAGGAATGCTGAAATGCTTGTTTACTGCTGTAATTCCTTACTGGAACTTGTACATATTATCAAATATAATCCGCAGTTTTGAAATCAATACTTATAAAAGCCTTAATTAACACTTATTAGTAGCCCCTTGCAAGTTTATTGCTTTGAGTTAAACACTCCTCCAGAAAAACTTAAGAGAAACTTAACACTAATCATAGAACCCATTCACTTCCTCATTCAATCTAGGTGTTAACACTGGAAGCAAAATGATGAGACTTCCCAATAGATATTTTAAAGTGGTAAGTTAACAAAAAATTATCCCCTCCCTGTGACTTCAATTTGAAAACTCACTTGACAGTTCCACTTAGTGCCGGCAGAAGAGCAAAACATGAGAAACATTTCCCAGAATTTCTAACTGATTTCTGTAAGAAATTTATACAAAAAAGAAATCTTCCTTACAGATAAAAATCACATCTTTTAGAAGAAGGCATACATGTCATATTCTGAAAGAAGAAAGATACTCTTGCAGACTGAATGAGCAATATCCAGTATCTATGGATATCAGTGTGCAACAGCAGATTTTCTGTTTGACTCAGCAGTTCTTCAGAAATCTAATCGAATTCAGCATGGTTTACTAAATAAATGTGCACTGGTGATACTTGGGTCAGCTGAGCATTTAGCCCTTCCACTCCATCTATGCAGCATCAAGGGTTCTATCGAGATCACCATCTTCAGAATCATCATCATCATCTGAAGCTGCTGGAAGTACAGAATATAATCAGAAACTTCTAAAAGTCTAAAATCAAGGCCATTGTTTTTAATTTGACACAGCATCTCATTTTGTAAAGCATTTGTTTCTTTGAACTTAGTGCTTCATAATGGAGTGCTTCCCTAAACTAATACCTATGTACAAATACAACTTTAATTTAGCATGAATAGCTGAAACTAAAAATCAAAATGCACTGACATATATTTATGCTATAGTATACTGCTTTTATTAAGCACATGAATTTAGAAGGAAATCAAAATTGTTTCTTTAAAAATCAACTTGAAAGAAAAAGATAAAATATAATTATTATTTTTTATATTTTAGAAAATTAAGTAAAATATGCAAAGCAATTCTGTTTAGGTACTATTGTAATAATTCTCAATGGGGGCTCACTAATGAAATTCCTGTACACTTTCTAACAACCATAAACCTATAAACATGTAGACACTTAACTTTCCAAATGTCACAATGTTCTGTTCATTATTTCAATTTAACATATGTTAGGAACATGTAGGGATGGCTTCTTTTTTCTTTTTTCACAATTATGCAGATTGTAAGGTTTCATCAAATGTTTATCAGCATAATAAAGTGTTTCATATCATGTACGGTTTTGCTTTGGTTTTAATATGCAAGTACAGATATATGAAGAGCAATACAAAAAAACTTTAATAGGCATCCTCAATATCAAAAAGGCTAACATTTTTCCCAGAAAGAGTATGATCAAATTACATGGTTAAGATTATTACAGAATAAATGTGTTAAGGAGTAAAGGTCATTTTAAAGCAAAAGTCCAGATGTACCTAGTCCAGGTAATCCCAGAATGTCCTTAAAAGGAAGCCTAAATTTGTAAATGGAGTAATAATACCAAAGATATAAATGAGGTTTGTATTAAATACCTATATATGTAAGAACAAGGAACAAGAAAATATTTCACCTAGGAAACCGTTAATGGATATAAATAGCGTTCATTCTCAGAAGATGATTTTAATTCCTTTTATCATCACCCTAACAAGAGTTACCTATGTAATGGACAGTAGAAACATGTATGTGGGACCTTTAGGCATAGAGATATTTAGGAAAGAGACATCAAATGTACACATAATCTAAGAAAAATAGATTGACAAGTAACAAGGATTCATCACAACTGCTATATCAGCAACCATATCTAAAATGGAATTACCTCAAACAGACACCACTCTGTAAGAGGTTTTGTTAAAAATATATACATTCCCCAAAAGATAATTAGATTCCTATTAGATAGACTATTCCCAAGAGAGATTCTCAGCTAAACAAAATCCCAATGCCTACCTGAAAACAAGTATATGTTCACATATTTGAGTCAGCAAGATCAGCTTTCCTGAAGGATATTAAACTGATCAAGACTAACCAGGTTCTAGTAATTTCAGTGGATAAACTTTCTTTCTTTCTATGATAAATGTTAAGTATATCCATGTTATGGTGAGTTTTGTTTAGTTTTGCCCTTCAAATTTTCTCAGAGAACGAATTGCAGTGGACTTTCAAAGTAGTTTGATTGAATTTCCTCAGGGACCAGATTTGGGTTGTTCAGGTGCCATTACAATTTATTCTAATTCTACCTGAAAACTGCAAATCAGCTCAGATATTTTAGTACTTAATATTACATATAAGACCAGATTACTTTATCCCTTTTTTAACTTAGAAGTAAAATCACCTACTTTCAATATCATCCATGTGTGCCTGAAGAGTTCTTGCAAGATTAATAAACTAGAAGCAATGCAAAAAGGCAGTTTTAAAAGATGCAAATCACCACAGGACCGTACACCATTAAAAATCCAATACCACAATTTAAAACATTCAAGAATGCCTCATTTCTCACCTGTATGTGAAAAATCCCTACAAAGGCATATGTAACTGGTGGATTGTAAGTGCATTTAGTCTCTAAACTCTCTAAACTAGAGAAGACTGAATACAACAATGGAAATGACTGTGATCCAGGAGTACACCTATTACATTTTTCTGTTAAGAAGTATAAGACTGCATGTGACTGAATTACAGTCAATGTTGCTGGAATGTAAAAGAAAAATGGTACATGATTTGAGCATGTTTTGAATATAAACTGGAGGTTTTAGCCTGAACTGACAAATGGACAAAATCAGCAACACTGCTATTCACTGAAACACAGAACAATATTTAAACCTCCACCTTATAAAACAGAACTGAGTCTAAATATTAAGGGGACTTTCTAAATTATCAAGAATTCAGAAAGCCGTTAAACTGCTGTTGTTCTAATAAACTGAAATACATTACAAAGAAGATTCTTTTAAGTATACACAGGAAAACCATCCACTTTTGTATATTTCATCATTTCAGGTACAACTAAATGCTTAACAATTTAGTTGCAGATTAGGATATACATTCTATAAAAAAACAGAATATAAGTAAAAAACCTATCCCCACTTAATTTTTTCCTAAAATATATTTAAGATTTGTTCACAACAGATATGTAGGAGCTAGAAAATGAGAAAGAGAACAAAAATAATTACAACTGGAGTACTTTTCATACAAATAAAAACTAGGATGATCTCATTTTGGAAAAGAGAATTAAAACTAAAACATATTCATGGAATGCAGCTTTTCCTTTATTTTCAGTAGGTTAGTAAATCAGCTGGCAAGAGTCAGATTACATATTTTGCTTCATTGTTTATCCCAGTATGCTTTTTGGAAGCAGATACCAGGTGTTACCTTAGCTATGTAAAGACTCAAAGAATCCTAAAGCAGAAAGACGTTGTGGTGTCAACCCAGTGCATGTCTATATGCTCTCTGGCAGCATTCCTTTCACTGCTTTGGTTTTAAATGGTTTTAAAAAGAATCCCTGACCATTTTGAATATCTTTTGAGAAGCCATGCAGAACATCAGGAAGAGGAGCAGAAAGCTCCCATCTGAAATTAGACTCTTTTGGTTCTGGACATATTTGAAATAAACAGAATGTGCTTTAATTGTAGTAACAAACTGGTTCTATTACAGAAACAAGTCATATCCCTTACCCGGATACGTGTGTTGGCCTCACTTGTAGTTCCCAGCATATCTGAAAAGCGCTGTTCACACAAATGCAACAATACTACAAGGTAAAGCCCAGAACTGATAAATTCATAGTCTGCCTGGAAAGAGAAGGCACTATTAAGTCAAATATTCAAGCTTCCAAAATATATAAATATTGCATTTTCATGATTATTTTCCCCTTGGCTGCAGGGGTACAATTACTTCAGACTTGGATCTGAACATTTTTGAACATATAAACAACTCATCAAATCACACTTCCTGATGATTCTTAATTTCAATTTACTGGCTAGCTCTCCATTCCAGTAACTATTTTGAAAAATCATTTTGAATACGGGGAAGGTTGAGATCCACAAAATTTATGTCAACTATTTTGAAGTCCTTGCTGCTAAATAAACAATGCCTTTAACATCCAAAGCTCACACTCTGACATTCAAGTATAAATGGTTATAAAAACTGAGAACCAAGTATTAGATGATACATTTCAACTATTCAAAATGGAAAATACCATTCAGCATTTATGTAGCACTAGGCACATGAGAAAAAAACCTATCCTTTAGTAATTAAAATGCAGAAGCTTCAAAACAAAGACTTCTAATGCTAAAGAAAAGCACAGATTATTATTAATACATTCTGCTAACAAATGAGATCACTAGGTACATCTAGGCATGTTGTACCTTTCAGCATATTTTCTATATCTAAAGATCTCACGTATTGCTAAATTTTCAACTGGCTTCATCTTAGGGTTATTTTTGACCAACTGTGCTAAGGTCACTGTAAGAGAGAAAAGAAAGTATCTGGGGAACTAGTAAGAAAAAGACCCTTGGATTTCCATTCTCATACAGACTTTTCCCCAGTGATCAACTGAGCAGAATAGTATAGGTCAAAATCTAGTAAAGCGTATATTAACACTGTGGTCATCCAGTGCCCTGTAAGATTTATATATGTTCCTTAATCCCAAGGATCCTTATTTCAACAGCATTGGCAAATGAGATAGGTTTACTAAAGTTCATTCTAACTTTCCATTTATATAATTTTCAATTCCAAGTCTTTCAAAAACCCAAGCAAATGAATTTGAGAACACAAAACACAGCACAACCAAGTTATAATATTCTGTCTTTCATTCTCCCTCCATTGTCTCTCATATATACACAAGAAAAAGCCAGAGTCTCCTCAATGAATGGTATACAAATCAAATACAAATACCTTCTTCCAGTTCTCAGTGCTCAAAACAGGAACCAGAGTTCAAATCTTTGAAGCCCAAAGACTCTAACACCTATTAATAGCAGAACTGTCTGTGGCAAGATTTTTCTCATCAATGATTTCATTATGTATGGGAGGGCATATCTGGTCTGTATTGCTACACCTGAATATGGAAGGAATGGGGAATTCCCTTCTTAGAAATCTACCCATCAGGGTTTCAAGTTTAGTATCAATCGCTGCCTTTGAATGGTTGTTTGCAAAACTCTGATGCATCCAAAGGTGCTACTCCATAGAAAACTGAAAGTGGTGACTTGTTTGTGCATGTGAGGCAGAGGAACCAACTGAGTAGGCTGCTTGTGTGCTATTTCCTATACTATTCAGTAGCAACTCCACTAGGCAGACAGATCCAATTGCTCAGATCCAAGATGAATTGGTCAGTCGGTGGAGACAACTGGATGTCTTGCGATCTGGAATCATTATAAGTTTTGGAGTCCAAAGTAAGTGGATAGGAGCCTATGCATTTAGTTCCACTAGTTCTCCATTTGTTGGTTCCCTGTGAGGAGTATGAAGGCCTCCTGTGAGGTGGCAGGTGGTTGAATCTGAGAAGTAATCAATAATTCTGAGTGAGGGGATGCTTCTGTCATCTCTGAAGATGCCCCTTATTCAAAAAATCTTCACTTGATCCAACTGACTTAGACGAGTATAGGCCTATAAAGGAGAATATTTGTAGCTCAGGGTTGAAATGAGGCATCCTTGGTGCTCTCTGAGCTTGCTTGTTTTCTTGCAGACAGTTCATTATCCAAACTAGGTAATACCATCAGTGCTAGCAGAACTGAAGATGTTACCTATTTTTAGTAATGAAATGTTTGCAAGAAAGAAAGCAAGTTCAGAGAGCGCCCAGGACCCCTCACAATTATAGACCTGTTCCCAACCTTCCTTTTCTTACAAAGTAGTGACCTACAAATGCAAAACACCCTAGAGGAAGCAGATTATCTGGACTCTTGGCAGTCACCATTCAAGCTGGGTCACAGCATGGAAATAGCATTGGTTGTCATTGTAGATGATCTTTGAAGAGACTCGGATTGGGAAGTGCAACCTCCCTGCCCTTCCCTGATAAAGTCAGCAGCTACTGATAGTACTGATCGTGGCATTCAATTGGACTATCTGAAAGAGATTGGAATATAAGGCATTGTTTTGGAATGATGGTCTCCTTCCTGAAAGCCCAATTCCAATTGTGGTTGTAGGAAAGATCTACCCACAGGCCTCTATTTTATGGAGCACCTCTCCTCCCTCTCCATTCCTTTTTTAACATCTACCTGAAGTCATTGGAGGTGGTCCTGTATGGTTTTGATATCCATATCCTGATCATACTCAAATATATGTCTCATTCCTGATACAAGTAGAAAGTGCTGACCTGGTGCCTAGAGATTATCAGGGTCTGGATGGGGATGAACAGATTTCAGCTGAATCCCTCCAAAATGGAATGACTTTGAGTTTGTGGCCTGAATGATATCAAGAAAATACCATAATTGATTCTGAACAGGCTGTACTCCTTAGAAATTTGGGAGTCTTCCTAGACTCAGAGTTCCTATTTGAGAAACAAATAGCAGCTTTGGCTAGAAAGATTTTTGTAGTTATAGCTTGTGTATATATCCTGGACTGGGATAGCCTGCTACCAGTCGCTCATGCCTTAATCACTTCACATTTAAACCACTGTAATACACTCTGCATGGGGCTGGCTTTGAAGAATCCTGGAAGCTATAGTTGATGCAGAACGCAATGGCCCAGGCAATGATAGGCATATATTGTTATTCTTTCTTGACTTTTTTATTGTAAACATTTTGCACTCAATATGAAAGTCCAGTTATTTATAGGTTACAGTATTTAATCATGCAACAAATATCAAAAAGCAAAAACAAGCAGCTATACATAACCTAAGAAATAATTCTCATTTGATACCATTAATAGCTCCATATTTACTTATATCCTTCCCTTTCTTTTCTCCTCTTTTTCTATCTTTCTCTCTTCCTCTTCCCTCTCCTCTCTTCCTCTTCATCCCTTCTTCTCTTCTCCTTTCCCTACTTTCCTTTTCTCCTTCCTCTCTTCTCTCCTCTTCTTCCCCTTTCCTCTTTCCTTCTTTTTCACTTTCTCTTCTTCTTCTACTACTCTTTCCTTACTTACTTCATCTTCCCCTTCTTTATTAAACATCCAGTTTTACAACAAGCATGTTGTCTGAGCGTACAGTTGGTCACACATTTCAATTTAAATTACTTTTCTTTTTACAAAGTGCACATATAGAGAACAAAAAACAAACTTTAGACATTCCTTATTTTTCACACTACAAATTTAAAGATATTTCATTAATATAGAAAACAAAAAACAAATTTTATATATTCCTTATTTCTCAAACAGCAAGTTTAAAAATACTTCATTACCAATTTCAAGTTTACAATTTATACATTCCTTCCTTTTCTTAATTTGAAACAAATATTAATAATTCTCTTATTTTTCATAGGCTTACATTTTTGTTATATTGAAGAGGTTTCATTTAACATTGTTATTTTAGCTAAAGTTTCTTTTAATAAATAAACAAACAAACAAATTCACTTTTTCTGTTCAAACCATAAATTTCTCTATTTTATAAATTATTCTCCTCTTATAAAATCAATTTAAGTTTAGGACTATTTCATTTAAGATTCAAATTTCAATTTTTCCATAATTTCATTTCACTTGAATTTCAATTTAAACTTTAATTTTCTTGGTTTTTATTCAAACATCAATCAATGGTTTATTTTTCCTAAGGATAAAATTATTCTGAACTTTTAAAGTTTACATTTCCCCTCCCTATATACCTTCATATTGAAAACAATTTCATGTATAATTATTATTTTAAGCTCTATCTCTTTATTTCAAACTAATTCTATATCATTCTATGCTCTATAACATTTACCTAATACCTCCTAACCTCATTAAATTTAAAAATATTTCATTCAGATTCATATTTCAATTTTATATATTTTATCAATATTCTATCCTATTCTTTTGTGTAAATATTTATTCTCAATACACCATTAACACCTTTTTATATTTCTCCATCTATTCTATATCGTAATCCTTTATTCAAAATTTTTCCACATCTTTTCCCGACATTATTCCATTTGATTGAAATCTCTTTGGAGTTTAACCCTCTATGGTTTATTGTCCTTTGGAAGTGATATTTTGTTTGCATTTTCCCCAACTTCTTGGAAGTCCGTTTTGGCTTTTCATTTTTCTTGCCTTTATGTGTTGTTATTTCATTTCTTATATTTCTCAGATTTTATCTTTTGCTATTATTTTTTTTTCAGTTTTATTTATTTATTTATTTATTTAGATTTATATACCGCCCTTCTCCCGAAGGACTCAGGGCGGTGAACAGAAAACAT
>JANHFO010003156.1:273797-285425 GCA_032468095.1 Pareas carinatus | reverse complement strand
CCCAAAGTAAGGAACGCCCCCCCCCCCAAAATAAGACTTAACACTCCTTTGGGGGCAAAAATTAATATAAGACAGTGTCTTATTTTCGGGGAAACACGGTATAAATAAAATGAAAAGACACATTCACACAAATTTAGCCAACTGTACTGCTCATTACTTTAGTCAACGTAGTTAGCACCCTTCTTTCGAATCTCCAAAAGTTTGTTGCTTTTTTCCTTCTGTTTTCTCCAATTTTGTATAAAAATCATCCATCTTTTCTCTAACTTCTCTCCTTTCTTTTGGATTTTGAGTAATCCTATTTCCTTGTTCATCCAACATTTGAAAGATCTTTTTGAAATTAACATCAAGTTCCTCAGCATGTTGATTCATCAGCTTCTCAAAGTATTATTGAAATGTCATTAACACCACTTGAATACTTTTCACCATTTGCCTTGTCATTATTTCTTATGTAGTGATTCTTCTTAACACTTTGCTAACATGCAACTAATTTTACATAGCTTCGTTTCTTTGTAAGTTCAAATATTTACTTTTCTGTTTCAAAAAAAACCCCAAATCACAACTGTTCTTTCAAGGTCAGGTTTTCCACTTTCACCACCGGGTGTCACTTTTACTTTTAAATAGACATCAATAAAAATATTGAGAGTCTTTTCCAATATTAAGATATGGATAAATTTTAGTGTTAGTTAAAATTATTTTTCTTCTTTCTAGAGTCTTTATTTTAGTTTAAAATACTCTTGCAGTTAATAAGCCCTTCCATATTCAAGTAGCCATTTTTCTCTCTCTTTCCGGGAAATCATTTCTTTTTCAATCTTCTTTTTAATCAGTAACATTCTTTTTGAAGTAGGAATTTTAGAATTCACCCAGATAGCTGTTCATTGATTTCATGCCTTTTTTCGGCTTGACTTTAAAGCCGGTTCATTTTTGTTCCACAGCTCGTCTGTGGCTGTATGCTATCTCATACAGTTTCCTTCGTAAACCTTCAAAGGAGTCTCTTCTCAGTCCCAGGGTGGTCGCCACCTTCCCTGAGACCACAGAACATCCCCTCTCTTCTGATACCTCTACAGGATAACTTTGGACCTGAAACCATCCTGATCTACAAAGTGTCAAGCAATCTGACTTGGGAGCTTCTCCGAGCCCTTTGCTTCATCGCCACACCCTCCACCAAAAGTCGAATTCAACAAAATCTTATCTACATCATCAGGTTTTCATAAAGTGAAACCCATTCAAAGAAATCTGAATGGGAGTCTTAAACATTTCAATGGCTTGAACTGTCAGAATTGTAGATCTTGATTCACTTTAAGTATGATGAATTGTCTACTCAACATGTCATATTGGGAACAGTTTATGATAACCATCTAGACCAGATTTCAAAAGGCACCACACCACACCATTCAGAAATGCTCTGTTATACAAGAACAAGAGGACTTAAGGATGATAGTGAAAGTTACTGTCTTACTACACCACTCACAGCTTTGATGGGTATCACGAGGCTGAACAAATTATGTTATGTTGGAAAGAATGCTCAGGAGCAATTTTGTCAACAATCCCAGAGATCTTAGTAGTCAAATGCTTGAAGGAACTCAACCCAACTCCCTGGAAAATGCTCTAGAGCAGGGGTGTTAGGCCCAATTTCATTGCGGACCACTGTCACTGCCACTGCAGTCGCCGTAGCCCACCCTCCACCCTCCCTCATTATGGTCCCCACCAAAGCCCCATGCCTCCCACTATCCCTGAGGAACCCCCCCCATGGACCTCCCACAGACCCCACTGCAGACTCCACCGATCCCCCATGGCCGCCAATGGATCCCCGCAGCCAAAGACCTCCTACTCATGCTACCACTGCCACTTCCAGGGAGTGCCTTGGTCGTGCCATGTCCGGCTCACAGGCTGGATACAGGCAATCCATGGGTCGTATATGGACTGCAGGCCATCAGTTTGACACCTATGCTCTAGAGCTTCTGGAATCCATTAAAGTCAATCATCCTCCATAGACAAATGATTCTATTACATACTCACACTTCGCTGCAGAAAGAAATAATTGCAGCAAGTCATTTAAATCACAACCAGAAGTGATATAACTATTGATAAAGCAACAGATGTAACAGACAACATTTTCAGATATTCTCTGTAGGGGAAAATTGTCCAGTTGACCCACAATTGATATGCCAGCTATGTAGTCCTGAACATCCCTGCTAGGCTGGATGCTAAAGTTACCTAGAATTAGAAGATGACCCCCACTAGCTCACAAAGGGAGACTGTTGGGTGGCAGGATGGATGTGCAGAATCACCAGTCTGGTCCATACACCCCACCCAAAGACTAAACACTCTGAATGCCATTGAAAGAGTACAGAGAGAAAGAGTTACAGTTACAGGCTAAAGCAACTCTTCCTGCCCAAACTCTGACTCTGAGCAACTGGCTCAAGGTGACTTAGCACTAGCACCAGCACTTATATACTGTTTCAGTCCTCTCTAAAAAGTTTACAGAGTCAGCATATTGCCCCAAAAATCTGGATCCTTATTTTACCGACCTTCGGAAAGATAGAAGGCTGAGTCAACCTTGAGCAGGTGAGAATCAAACTGCTGGCAGTCTGCAGAATTAGTCTGCAATGCTGCATTCTAACTACTGCTCCACCACTGCTCCTTAGCTGGCTTTGTGCCTAAGGTGGGATTAGAACTCATCATCTACCAGTTTCTAGTCTGATATCTTAACCACTACACCAAAGCCAGTCTCTCTCTCTCAGCCTTAGGAAGAAGGCAATGGAAAACCACTCCGGAAATCTTCCCAAGAAAACTGCATGGACTAATCTAGGCAATCACCAGAAGTCAACACTGACTCAAAAGCACTAAAAAAAGGACCTTGAAACCCTATTCATCCTATAAACCAGGAATCAATATTTACATAAAAGTAGCTAAAGAGATTCAGAAAAAAAGAAAGTATAACCTCTTGGGACTACTGCAACAACAACTATTGCTGCAACAACAACTTTTGTACATTATTCTTCATTTCGCATTCAAATGGCAACACGGAATATATTGTTAGGCTTTCGGCAAGTGTCAGGTCAGCAGAAGGATTTTTTTTCTTTAATCTCTGTCAACACAGAAATTGTTGAAATTCGGTTGCTGAACTATTTGTTCAGTTACTAAAGCTCTGTTCTTGTCCCTAATTCAAAAGGTCAAAACTTTAGGACAACTTTCCCTATTCTAAGGTTTTTCCACCTTCGCCAATTGGCACGATCATTACAGTGTTATTGAAAGCAGGACAAAATCTGGTTTTTTAGACCTCAGCTACACAAAGAAAAAAAGAGGCAATTAAATACTGATCTCATCCACTTTTAATTTCCAAGTTTCCTACAATTGCAAATGTTCATTGCACTAGTATTATGAGGACAATCTACCCTATGGGAGGAACATCAGACCAACCTTTTCTTGAGTGACTTTCTGGCTGGTGGATAATCGGTGTTACAGAAAGTATTATATTGGGAACCACTCGTTTAGATAATCTTTCATTTTACACTTATCTAATCACAACGCAAAATATGTATGTCTATTCTTATGCACATGTTGCATTAATTGCCTGTTCAAGTGCATAAGAATTTGGTGTACTTAACTCGTGTTGTCCTCACTATAATATAATGTGGGGGGAAAGGTTTCAACATACCGTAGTATGTCCTGGAAAGGCAGTCATTAAAGCTTTTTCAATAGGACATGTAATCACATTTTGTGAACCCAGCAATATTTTACCACGGAACTCAACTCTAACAAATCCTATGGATGATACTTATTCTGCCTTTCTCTTTTCAATCGCGCCGCCTTTCCCTGACATGAAGATTGCGCCTTAACAACTGTATGTATGATAGGCAGAAAGTCCACAGGTGTGGTTTTCCCAAAGAAACCGGGACTAAACCATGGGCAGTAAGCTTCCCCAGTTGAACTTGCTTACGAAGTCCCGAGAGGGCCAGCGAGCTGAAGAAAATAACCCGGGGACTTTTGTGACGCCGGCAGAGTAGGCGTTAAGCGAGCGTCGCCAGCCACTCACCAAGAAGTGCTAAAGGCGTCTCTTTTTTCCATGGTTTTAGTCCACGGCTTGTGCCACGCGATGCCTTGAGCCGCTTCAGCCCAAAGTTGATCCGGCTCTTCCACCGACTTCTTGAAAACCCTGCCGTAGTCACCTGCGCCCCGCTCGGCCGCCTGGGCGACGGGAGGGCTCGCCACGTGAATGGGGCGAGCTTGAGGAACCCCCCCTGCCCAGGGCCACGGGAAACGCCCCCGGGGAAGCGCTCGACTCGGCTGGCTGACACACCGGAGCCCGCCGGGCGATCCCCGACAGACGCGGCTGCAGCAGACCATTCTCTGCAGCAAAGCGCTTTTGCCCCGGACTGCCATGTTCCCTGGAGACGTCCCGTCCCGTCTTGCAGCAGCCGGGGGGGGGGGTGTTATGTGTGCAACTAGAGGAAGGCCGCCCCCTTCAGTCATCTAAAACTATACAAGTTTTTTTTTTCAATCCCAAGTCAACACAAAAAGTCGAGCTGGATTTCTGAACGTGGAAAGGTGCTAGTTGATCTTAAGTTTTTGCTAATCACAACTTTGGACTGTGGTTTGCAAAAATCCAGTCCGGGCTTTTTCTTACTTCCCTAATCCTCCCCCTCGTTTGTTGAAAAAAAAGTAATGGTTACATTGCATAATCATTCAACCCGTTCCTCATTCAACCCGCCTCAATTTGGTTTATAACCCTTCATCCTTTAACATTTTTCTTGTTGACGATACCTGCTAGTTTTTATTTCTCCTTCGGGTTTATTAAATGTGTGGAAGTACTTCCTTTAGTTTAGAAAATTCCACTGTTTAAAATCTGATTTGGATAAGAACAAAGCTTTCGTTCCGTTTTTCAACGAGGAAGAGCTTCTACTGTATTCTTTTAAAAACACATTAGTATTAGTAGTACATTAGTATTCCTGGAATATGCCTACAGATTACACTTTAAAGAAGCTTTATACTTCCTTATTTGAAAAAACGGGGACAAAGCCATATTAAATAATAATTAGGATTCAATTTACATTGGACACAGATCAGAGCAACCTTTGCTCAGAATAAACAAGTTCTAAAGGCTGAGTTTTGCCTATTGGTAGGTTACTGACAAGTGAAATATGTATGGTCTTTCAGGACCAAATTGCAAACGCTGAACACTTTGAAATAGCTTAAAGTATTCTGTTCATAACAGTCTGTGATTTTACCTGCAGAGAAAAGAATTTTATTATTTAAGTTTGGTGTTGGTGCTGTGGCGAGTCTTTAAAAAGGTGCTTACAAGTGCCCACTTATTGCATGAGTTGTGGGATATACATTAAAAGGGGACAGGCTTCATGCAGTTATGGCATCCATTCTGAGTTTTGGGGAACCCCACCCCACCCCCATAGAGAACCATAAGAGGGATTGTCCAGTTCCTCTCATAGCAGCTGGGTGGAAGCAGTGATGGTCATGGAGATGTCAAAAAAGAAGAGTAAGAAGGACCCTGTGACGGGCAACTCCAAAAAGCCATGCCGGTGTATTCCTCCTATTCCCATCACATAGAAACTTTCCCCCACTTGGTATAATATTGAATGCAAATGGAAGAGATTATTTATTATTAATTAGTATATGATGTACAAGGCTCAGGAGTCTACAATATTTACACAAGGTAGAGGTTCTGGAAGCTGACAATTGCTAGTCTCTTTATTGCACTGGTGCTCCATTGGGATGTGAGGAGAGCTAGCTCTGTAAAAGCTGGCCAGCAATACTCTTGAGGGAGTTGGATCATCTGAGGCTTTCCTCCACTAGTCTTCCATCAATTGCATCTAGCCAGATCCAACACCAGCTCATGTTCCCTGCACAGAATGCGGCTAGCGTTTCCCACCACCGAAATGGTGGTACCTATTTATCTACTTGCTGATGCTATGCTTTCAAACTGCTAGGTGAGCAGGAGCTAGGAACAAGTGACAGAAGCTCGCTTCATCCCGCAGATCAAACTGCCAGAGTGCCAACCATGTCTGGCCAACAGATCCAGTGTCATTAAGCCGCTGCACCACCACGTCCCCTATTAGAAGAGATCACTGAAGAATATAAAAATAAACCAGCACATCCATTGTCACTATATGTATAAAAATGACAGAAACCCATTCTTTTCAAATACACTTTTATAAACTCAATATGTATCACATCAAAGAACATTTTTACCATTTAAATTAAAAATCCAGTTCTGACTTACTACTCACCAAACAAATAGGTCTTTCTCTGCTTTAATATTATTTTAATATAAATGGCTCAGAGCAGAAGAGGTAATGTAATAAAATTAAATAACGCATTATAAACCTGTAATAATATAGGTGCCAGCAGCTCTATAAACATTCTGTAGGATTTTACTTAACTGGAAAGTCATTAGGGATTTTTTTCTGATTATTATAATATGTTAGAATTTGATGTTTTAATTAAAATGGTATAAAATCCTTTGATAAGATTCAGGTTAACTTTATAAAGTATGTTTGAAGGGGATAGGTTTCTGCCAGTTTTGTACATGGCATTACAATTTAGTATCTTTGCTAGCAGGTAGAGTTATTACAAAAGAATTTATTACTGAATCTGTCAAGTGATATTGTGATACCTAACTGAGATTCTTCTGTCTTCCCTAATTCTTAACTTTGTTCTTAAATCAGAATCAGAATCAGAATTTATTTTCACCATGTGTGTCAGGACACACAATTTGTCTTAAGTGATAGTGCTTAAAACTACATAACATACACAACAAGAATACAATCAAGATACATTCATAGTCAGTTTGAATATATAAGCATAATCACAATCATTTGTATATATGCATATTTCAGTGAAATTTCAACCCACAACTCCGGCTAGCTTCTCTTCATGGTTACATATAAATACTTCAAAAATGTGAACCTCATAGAACCATTAGGAAGAATCACACCGTCTTAGCGCTAGGTTTTGGAATTAATCATTCAAATAACCATGTAGTATTTTCAAAATCAATTCAGATCACCTAATTGAAGAAGAATAACTTTATTGTCATTGTACAAACATACACAGTATACACATACGAAATTTGCATAACTGGTGGTGTAGAAAGCCTGTGAAAGAATGAGGTCTAAAACCCAAATAGCAAGTGATTGTATCATCACTGGTGTTAATTTTATTTATGCTGGATAGAACCTTACCTTGATTTCATTCTCCTAAAGGTACATTTGTTTCCTTTCCCCATAATGGCCCAATGAACGATTGCCTCTGCTAACAGTGCAATACTTAGAAAGGAAAACTGTTTTTGTCTCTCAGATGTGGATCCAATTTCTATAGCCTCCACCTTTGAAAAGCCCACCCTTCATGTTCTGTAAAACACGAAACCCGTTTATGGGGCCTGACTTTCCTGTAGAATCTCTTTCAGGCTCATTTCTAGCAGGATAATTATTTCAGAACAGGCAAGTCACGGTGATCAACAACAGATCAATCTAGCTGCAAAGCTATTAAAGTTGTGTTTTAAGTATTCACGAGCTTTCTTGTCCTTCTGTACTCTTTGATTATAGGGAAATGAAGTAGTTCCACATTCATTTGACTACTCTAGGGTGACATCATAAACCAGGGAGTGTAACAGCATAAAGGCAGGAGTAGTTAGGCATGTTAAACTGTATAAATAGCCCTCAGAGAGCATAAGCTCTTCTGTGCCAACAAGTATCTGAGATAAGAATAAAGCTCTTAAACCCAGAGTAAATTTTCTGAGCACGAAAGTTATGCTTTTAGAGCTTTCCACTCAGGTCTTACTTAAAAGCATAATATTTTAAGGCATAGATTGCACCATAATTGAATGAAATATTTAGCTTTTTTAATAAACCTACTATAGTGCTTTTTCTTTCCAATTCATAGCATGTCCTTCCTATGAATGCTTCCATCTTTTACTAGAAACATGGTCGATGCACACTTTACAGAAATGTTTTTTTCCTGATGTTATGCTCTTGCAGGGCAATCCCACAGGGGTCTAATAAAAAATAAACCCTGCTGAGTTCAGTGGATCTAACCCCTGGGTAAGTGTGCCTAGCTTTGCAGCCCTGGTGTACATAATATACTTTGAAATAGCTTCTTCATTGTTATCATGCAACTGCTCTCCATCATGCGCATTGTGCGCATTGCAAAACACATCAAAAATGTGGCAGATTTCAGCAGCAGGTCACACAAATTGGAAATAATCTTGCAGATACAGGCCTTTTCCATTCCTGTTGGCATGATTGCATACATTGGGGTTCCTGCTTCCTAAAGCCAGTGAATTCACTGTTTTTGTTTTTAGACTGCGCACCCAGAAAATGTTTAGCTCCTTGGAAGTTTAACTAGTAAATTAATAATGATGGACAAGACTCACGGGAGTCAGATGCTCAGTTTCCTATTAATGTTCCTGCCAAATGGTGCCAAATGGGGAACCCCATTTTGGGGAACCCCTACTTCAAATAGGGCAATGCTCTTTAAGAATTATACCACAATTAATTAATTAAATTGTAAGTTGTCAGCACACAAAACTTTAAATAACATATTTAATATGGGGGGAAAGCAATCACGCTATAAATACTTTGCACAGCCCAAATACATACCAATGCACTGAGTTCATTTACATATGCCATCTCCAGGTAACATCCCAAGAATTGCCTTTTCTATGATTGCAGCAGGTGTCTTCTTCCAGTTATTTCCATACAGTCAGTAACTGTTAGGTAGATTGCAGAAAATTGACGGAGGCATGTCAAAACATCTCCTGGAGAAGGAACGCAAAGACAGCAAAGAACAGGGGACCAAAATAGGAAGTGGCATATCGCTGGTGCTTCACAAAGGGTGAAAACCTGGACAGATGGAAATTATTTTAAAATGGATTCATCCAGGCCACAGAGACACTCTCCCACTATTTTTGACACACATACACACACACCCAGATTATTATGGGGAAGTCATATTTAGGAAATGATTAGCAATATTGGGGAGGGGATTATATCTAGCCAGAATACAACAAATAATTATACCTAGGGATTATGGATACCATATAATAATGGGCATTTTGGTATGTATGGATTTTTTTCCCCATGGGGACAATTGGTTCTGAGACTCCAAGAACTGAAAACTAAAGACAGCTATTACTTCTTGTATGGGAATTCCACATGATTTTGACAACAAACACCATCAGTGGATTATATTAACATTTTAAGATGCAAATTGAAGTCCCTATCCCCAATTCTAATAGACGGTTTTCCAGTGAATTGAAGCAGGTATTGTTTAAATGCCTTATAAATATATTATTGGGAAAACCAAAGCATGGCAAAGATGGACACTTGCCTATAATGTTGTTCATTTAAATGGAATGGCACCTTAAGGCTTCAGATATATAATAGTTAGTACGGTAGCAGCCATTTGATTTCTGTGTATCTAGATGACCAAGTGTTTTGTTCCAGATGACAATCCATTAATGCCATAAATTTTGATGCTTGCTACACAAGGATAGCAGTTCTTGTTTCTTTAGGATTGCAGCACAATAAACATTTTATACTGCATTATCCAAGACAACGCAATGACTTTTCTTTACCTTTGACAGCAAGATATTGTCCATAATTCTTCTATTACATATGGTTAACATTTTATTTCCTGACATTATTAGCTGAAAGATTTTTCTTCCAATGATGAAATTTTTTTCAGGATCTGAAAACTCTTTACCATTTACTCTGTGCATTATCAAAATACCTTGTTTACTTTTGTGTATTTTAAAACCAGGTTGTCTTTTCAAAGAGTGACAAAAACTGATCTTCCAAGAAAGATATTAGCTTTTGATCTACAGTTTTCTGAGTGAGAGATTTGATTGACTATATTCATAACTATATTCTTATGTGATATTTTAACTGCAAGAATATTAGTAAATTTTAAGGTTATAGAACTAGTGACCCAATCAAACATGTATAGACTTTGGTCTTTCAGTTAATTAAATGTGGGTTAATAATATATTATAAGGAAATCATTGTTCTTATTACTGTTATTAGGTAGTTACTCAAATTATAGCTTCAAAGGAATGCAGAGCATGGAGAAACTCAGGATTAAATTATGCATTTGAACTATAGGCCAGCTTTTACTGTTCAGACAGTTTGCTGCTAAGAGAAATTGTGTGTCATTGAAATTAAATGCTTTTCTGGGGATGGAAGGCTCCAGTTTTTTAATGAAATTACCGAGTGTGGAATAGTGAAATGATTAAAATCTGTATTCCGGGAATGTGGCAGCATACACAAAAAAAATCAATAAATGCTAGCACAATTTTGCTGCTGAAAGTGAATACTAGGAATGAAATAAACTACCACCAATTGCACAATTAAAATTGTAGGTCATTAACTGAGATTTTTGTCATCGGCTTGCCAAGACATTATTTCTACATCCCCCCCTCCTTTTGGAATACATTTTCCTGTGTAATGAGGAGCTTTTCAGATAGCCTTGTTAGATGGGTAGGATATTTAGCCCTTCCCCCAGTGGTTCTTGCATTGCAATCATTGTGCTTGCACTTATTATGTTACAAATGACCGAGGTAAGGCTGACATTCTCATTGCATGCAAAAAGACCTAGCCTGCCAAGAGTTGTTTTTTCTTCTTCTAATGAAGCAGCTTTGTGAAATCTCTCCATGCGCTAATACTAATGAAGATCCTCCAGCACAATTAAAATCACAGCCAGGGTCTGAAGAGGAAACCCAGGACAATGCTATCTACATATGCATATAATTTTAATGTTGCAACCAGCTTTTGTCCAGAACTGGCTTGTTTGTTTTTTTGAAAAAAAAAATCACTGCAGATTGGAGAAGGCCCTAACTCAAATGCAAAAGATTGTTAGCAATTTGCATGCTCCAATTTCAGACTGCACCCCAAAATAATATCCTCTTGCACTTTGCTATTTCTGGTCAATAATCTCTTCCCCATTGTAGGTTTAAGGTTATATGGTTTTATAGTTTACAGGAAGCAATGGTTTGCTTGCAGTGTACTTTAACCCTGACTTAGCATGACTTTAATCCAATACCAGGAGAGGTCTTAGAAACTACTGAATCAGAAAACTGATTAATTATTTTTAAAAGTGTTTTGCATTTCTGGGTTTTTTTCCCCTGGAAAATGGCAGAGAAAGGTCTAATTATTTGTGTCTATCAGAACTACCCACCTCCCCATATTATTAGAATGGCTCAAAATGTATTTATCAGTAGCAAAACAGGCCAGGAGCTGATGGCTTGGATACTGGGAACGCATTTTGCTGTCTTGCTGTGGTCTTGAGGATGCAAAAATGCTACTTTAAAAAAAATGAGGGGGCCATCTTTTGATATTCTTCCGTTTAAAGAGGGAAGTTAGCATTTATCGGCTGGGGGGGCGGGTTATGGAGGGTGGCCAGCTCGCCGGCTCTTCCTTGCCTCCTGCTCGGAGTGTGCCCGCGTCACAGGGTAGCCTGCACACTCCTTACTCCGGAGGGAGTCGAATCTGCACCTTTCCGCTCCGATCGTTTGCATGCCCCCCCCCTCCAATTTACACCTCCCTAAAAAAAATGTTAGTGACCATTTCCCGGCGTGCTGCCTGGGATGCATTCGCTTCGGGACGCCCCCCCCCCCGC
>JANHFO010003156.1:255267-271268 GCA_032468095.1 Pareas carinatus | reverse complement strand
TTCAAGTCCTGGTGAATAACCCACAAAGTTTAGTCAATCTTTACAAGGACGAATCGTGACGTCATGTAAAGTTTAAAAGGGATATTTCCCCCCTTCCTCACTCCCTCTCTCCTTTCCCTACAAAGTCGCGTTCTTGGATGTTTGTTTTCTTTCAAAGGATTTCTGGTCGAGCAAGTTTTAAGCTGCGATGAAGGTTATAATTTGCATTTATAAAATGCACAGAAGGAGTTGTATGGCCTGAAATTTTGGATACAGGTGGAGAAAGAATTGGTTTTCGGTAGGGTAGGCTATATTGTTTATGGTGTTTTGGTTTTCACCCATAGATATTTTTTTTGGTTAATTACCAGGTTTAAATGGTAATAGTACACAAAGGATAAGACTTGAGTGAAAGATAAGTATTATTTTCCTTTGCAAATACTGTAGTTCTGTGCTTGTACCATGTATAGATGAGGATAGTGCTTAAGAATCTTGCTGGCTTAATTGAGAGTACAGAAAGTAAATCACACTGCAGCTATATTTGTTTTTAAGTTTGTGGATTGTTTTTCTTTTGTTTAGCAATACTATACCCTATCCCCATTCTGAAAAGGACCTGTGGATTGTGTCCCAGATGCTATGCCTTTCAAAATGCTATTAGTATGCTAAGTTCCCAATTGGTCCCTAATAAGATTAAAACACAAAACATCTTAGTTGTATCATCTTACCTTGATGTCTTTGCTTGTGAAAAGGAAGACCAGAAAAAGTACTCTTTCTCAACATTTTCATTTTATGAAGTTACCCTGATTGTAGGGCGGAACCTAAAGAAATATTGAGCACTTCATAAATAATAAAATCATTAAACAGGCTTCTACTTTCCTGCTTTTTGCATTTGTTTTGTATTTACTCTAACATCTCAATAACATCTGCATTAACATCTCAAAAAATTTCCTTGTTTAATTTGCATTTCCTTTGTTTTTGTGGATAGAAGAAAAGAAAAAAAAACCCAGCATTTACCACAGTTAAATGGAAATTAAAAGGAACCTTTTTAGTATGTCAAGAAGTTCTTTTCTTCAATACAGTTAAAGCTCAATGACAGGTTTAGTGTATTTTTATGCTTGACTTAGAAGTATGCTTTCATGTTTACAAAATTAAGCTATTTACATTAGTATGTCTTTTCCTTTCTTACCGGCCCTCCCCCCTTATTTCTTTGAAAAAAGCCACTTCAAAAAGCTTGGTTGGATTGAATGGTTGCCAGTTATGTGGATCTTAGGTAGGTGAAAACGTTGAAATAGTTAAAAGCACATAGAACAGATGGCTTTAAATTATACATGCAAAAATGCCTGGAAGAATTGACAGATTATAAATGGTGAGCCACAGAAGATAAGCAGTTTAAGAAAATGGCAGTTAATACATTTGATACCTCACACCTATTGTAAACCATGCCCATATTTTATGATGCATAATCAGTAAAGCATGAAATCCAGAGAAAATTACAGCTGCAACAATTTCCCATATTGGGTATACATGTGAGGGTTGGAAGTCTTAAATATTTAAGAGTTTCATTTCAAGTGTTCAAATAATTTTAGACAGTTTAGATCTGTTCTGGCAAGAAAGCATTTTATTTTTAATTCTTGGAGTAATGTTGGTTTTGATATGCTTTAATAATGTAACCTGTTACTGTATGCCTCTGTAGTTTTGTGCCTGAAAGTGATAATAGATAGTAAATATAATAGTTTGAAGTTTTGGAATTCTTGGTTTCTTTTTTTTAATCTTTTAATGGGTGATTAGCTATACTGTTGTTATTCTCTGAAATTAGTAGATAAACATATTCTAAGTAATATGTTCCTTGGACTTTTTAACTGCATAATGTCTATTTACTATACTGCAGTTCTGTATTTCAACTGAGACCCAGTTTTAAAGTTTGCTGTAGTGAAATTGTTAAAATTTCTGTTTGTATATACTATCAGTAGGTGTGTTTGTGCGTCTGAGAGAAAACTAGCTATAGATTATATCAGGGTGTTCATTTCTTCTTTAAAATAAGTATGAGCAATTTTAAAGAATGTTTGCACATCACTTAAATAATCCCCCTTCTGTTTGGTGATGGTGTAAAATAAACCATTTATATTTTGGTGTAATTGTAAGGTAAAGAGCTGCCGCACAAATAGCTGGTTTTGGTTCTGTTCTGATTTGTTTCCACCAAAGACACTTATTTCAAATTTGGATAAAGGGGCAGTGGAAATATTTGCTTTCTCAGTGCCTTTTTCCTTTTCCCCCTCATTTCTTTGTTTGCATGTTTATTATAAAACCGCAGTGCAAAGGAGCAGATGTTTTGCCAAACATCCTGATGTGTTGCTTTTTCTTAAGGGAGCATAACTGTTCCTTCTGATGCATCAGCCTGACAGCTGGTTGATTTCATGGAGCTGCTAAGAAGCCATTAGTGGTGTCACTGAATTGAAACAGAACAGTCACTCCCAGCTTGAACTGCAATTGTTAATGTCTTTGTTGTACTTTTATGTTTCTACCCAAGATGTAGAATATCACAGTTGCAAGGAAGTCCTATCTTTCTTTTGGATCTCTGTAAATCAGTGGAAAGATGTGGTTGTGTCTAGATGCTTGATAATCTTTATTATTTTTTCCTAGAATATAAAGAGTTTGTTCCTAAAGATATAGCATAAAAGACTCTAAAACTTATAAGAACAACACAGTAGGATAAAAATAGTCTCAGTACTGACACCATTCTCCCCCTAGCCTTCATAGGTAGAGGAGTAGTGACTAAGATTGGCTACATGCTGTTATTTATTTTCAAGAGTGCATTTCACCTTTAAAAGTAATTATCACAATCCAGCACAGTTCGGCACACTTAAGTCCAATGGAAAACAATAGGTCTTGTATGTAATAGATTAAGGCCTAGAGTGCAATATAATTCACAGATTTTCTCTGTTACAGGATTAGAAGTATATTTGTCTTTATTGTAGTGAGCTGAATATTGGGAAGGCACTAATCTGCTTTCAAGGAGGAGAAGCATTAGCAGAAATATCTGCATTTGAAAATTGTAGTTGAGGCTTTCCAATGTTATTACCTAGAGGGATTTGCTAGTTGGTCGTTTATATTGAACACATTTAGACAGCAAACCTCTGATCTTTTCTTTTTAAAATAAATGTATTTATAAAATGCTGAGGTAGGAAGGAAAAATGCTGACAAAGTTAGTAAGAGAGACAATTATGTATTCTCATTGGAAGGCTGCTTGAAAATTGATCTGCAAATGAATCAGTGCTTTAATGAAATCAAGCAATGGAGAAGGTGCATATTTCTGTAAGATAGATTGTTAAGAAAACCATTTCATATGCACTGTTTATAGTCAGGGGACAAAACAAGTTGAGAGAATTATTAAAATAAGAACAGTATTTGTATAGCACATTTCAAGTATCCAAAGCATTCCACACTTATTATCTGAGTGATAAATATCATCATCAACATATTCCAGTTGGAAGCCTGAAACTAAGAGAAAAACAAACTTTCTAATATTATCTAGTGACTTTGTGACTGCTGAACAGTCACTGGGCCCTAGCTAATAGTAAAGACAGAGAGACTTGGTTCCAGCGATCCACATAGCTCAGTAAGAGAGTCTGCTTTGCATGTAGAAGTTCTAGAATCTTCAGTTAAAAAGATCAATTATGAGTTGCTATTGAGTGTCAGAATAGCCAGAGCCAAGCAGAACAGAAAGCATCCTTCCACAAAGTTATCCCAGTTGCTTAATTCTTAGAATATTCTTTGATCTGTTTTCAAGATGATTCATTATTGTGTGAGTGTATTCATGTATAAGCTCTAAATATAATTAAACTTAGACTGGGCCTGTGAATCCAAGGAGATTGAAGTTGGTCATGTTCACAATGCAATGATTTTGATGGATCTTCCATGGTGACTGACTATGAAGCTATGTTAAGCTTGTTTGGATTTTTCATGTTGAAGTTGGGATCATTTTTATTTTGAATAGGTGACTCCAAGAAATCTTGCTTGCACCAATAGTAATTCCATTTCTTAAAGTGTCCTGTCCTGGCATAAAAATATAATTTGGAGTTTTCTCCCCTAAGTCATGTACCTTATGTGTCACATATATCATGCATATACCAGATGTGTTATGGAAAAGGTACTAGTAAAATTAAGTCCAAAAAATTCAAAATTACTTTTATTCTCACTAGGTAAGAACTGCTAATTAAAACCTGTCTCACTTCCAGTGGTAAAAAACAAAAGGATATCTGACAACTACAGTATAATTATAATATAATGTATAATTTGATCCTGTGTTTGGCTAGAAAGAAATTTTTTGGCCTGAAAAAATTATTGTTTTAGTTATTAAAACTACATACCACATCACATGTTGTGACTCTAAAGTACAATGCCAATAATGTATAACAGAATATTCACAGTGATCAAGTTGCTCAAGTCACATAACAACATTATCTTAACATCCCAAAGCCCTCTAAAATAGATAACTATAACTTATAACTAACTTCTGGAAAGTTCTTCTGCATGAAATCAATTTCATCCCGGGAGAGGCCATTCCAGAGGACCCAAAACACCTCAGAGAAATTACACCTCCAGGTCTTGGCCTCCCTTGCTCAAAGAAATGCTGCACTGCCAACAGCTTTTCCCAAAAAAGATGTTTTCAGTGAATCTAAGGTGGTTGTGAGTTACCACTTGCAAAGCCATAAATATTATCCATGTATATTTCTATCTAACTGGAACCTCCTCTAGATCAGAATTGGGGCATGCATGGGGGGAGGAGAGCCAAGGAAAGACCCACTGTGTAATTGGAAATGGACTTCTGCCCTGTAAGTAAAGTTGGTTCTCAGATGCCGAATAACAGATGCAATATTGACTAGTTAGCTCATCTAAAACCTTTTTTTGGTGATTAGCAATACATTTAATTTCCAGTTCAGTTCCTGCACTCACACATAATGTTTTCTATCCCACCCTTGTGACCATACAGAATAGGTAGGGCTGTGCAAAGCATTTAGGAGCTGCTTTTCAATCTCTGCTACTGAATATATTAATTGACAAAAGGGACGTGTCTGTGTATGTACACACATCTGGTAGAATTTTCAAAGAACCTTACAAAAGACTAGAAGTGCTTCACAATAAAATGCTTGTGAAACTCCTCTTTCTATATTTTGCACATCTCCAATAGGCAAAGAATCTGTAACATAAGTATGTGTATTTGGTACATCCAATTTTATGACACCTTTTTTAGCTGCTTGCAATCAGATGTGTTTATTTTGATGTATTGTTAGAAATGAAGTACCTGTATTTCATATACTGTGTTTCCCCGAAAATAAGACACTGTCTTATATTAATTTTTGCACCCAAAGATACGCTAGGTCTTATTTTCAAGGAATGTCTTATATTTCCGTGAGAAGCAAAATTGTAAGTAGGTCTTATTTTCGGAGGATGTCTTACTTTCAGGGAAACAGGGTAGTAATATTTCATTATGTAATATTGTTTATTTTTGATAGTTTTAATCTTGCTTAATGATGGTAGACTTGTAAGAGTTCAGAGTTAGTTGTTGATTAGAACAATGTGTTAGCATAGTGAAATACAAATATTTGCATGTTTTGAACAGAATGAAAATGACATAGAAATAAAGTATTTACTTAGATCAGGGGAAAGAATCAGAATTTATTAACCAAGTGTGTCTGAATACACATGCTCTATACCTACATACTTTCAATAAACAAACTGATTGCAGTCATAAGATACATAATTATAAAGTACATTCATCTTGCCATTGTGTACGATTTCCAATCTTTTATTTAAATAGACACCTTAGATGGATATCTGGAAGCAGGATTTCTTGACTTGGGAAGATCGGCAGCATGTTTTGGTTAATGTCATTGGATTGCAGCACCTGTTATCTTTTCTTGCAACCAGCAAATGCACAGAAAGAAGATTTTGCATGAAGTTGTGTGCATAAAGTGGTAGCTCTTGCTAATTTTAGTGAAGAATTTTAAAGGGAATATTTGTACAGTGTAAATTGATGTTTTGCCATTGATCTGATTGGACTGTATGTACTATATCTTTTTATAATCTTTGTGTATATGAAGAAACCAATGTTGTATAGATCCAGTCTGATTCACTGCAAATTTGCTGACTAAGGGTTTCAGCAAAAGAGCTACCTTGCTTGTCAAGGCTTCTCCATTCACTTTAGCAAAGAGAACAGACCCAAAGTAGAAGGACAAATGCTTTTCCATTTAAAAGGGTGAGAAAAGGGGTCAAAGTGAACTCAACTAATGCATTATTTCATAGACAATCGTATTTGGGGTGTATACTGGCTTTAACATACACAATACAACCAAATTCTCCACTATTGCAGAAATATTTCAGACTCATGAATCAACTGAGTTCCCTCTGAAACTTTATTGCAAAAAAAAAAATGTTTGCAATGTGTTCCGAGTTGATTTGAAATGCTAATTTTGTGAAGCTGCTAAATGCCACCATTGGTTTAAAATAATTTCATTGTTTTTCTAGTATGTACATCTTTGTCTTTACTCTGACTGTGTGGTTTAAAAAGTACACCAATAAAGTAGCTTCCAGCAACATTTGCATTTGGATTTGCATCACACTTCCAACCTATATTTGATTACCCTTTCCTGGTTTTCACATGGCAAAAGAGAACACAGCCATCATATACACTCATGTATTTCCTGCTAATGAATTAGTGTGAAATTTTGAATGCAGCTTTGAATCCTGTTGGGAGTGCAGAAAGTGTAATAATGGAAGGAAGATTGCAAATACTAACTCCTCCTTCCTTTGTTGCCTATTTTGTCAATTGACATATTAGCTCCACCTCCACTTTATTGCCTTTCAGGTCAGTTTGCACATGTTGAAGGCAAACTTGTGTTTGAAGGAGATTTTTTAAAAAATCAATATAGATTTCCCAGTGAATTAGTACGTTTGACGTTTCAGATTTGAAAAAGAAAAAAGTTTCTTGTTCTGAGTCTCAATCTCAACAAATAGCATACTTTCGGGTGTTGTTCACAGCTCGCACTTGTGCGTGATCCTTTGTGCATATGGTAATTCCTGATGAGTTCAATAAGGCTTATTCCTAAATGACTGATCTTGTTAAACTTGTTATTTTTATAAAACAGTCAAGCTCTTAAATATTTATCTTTAAAGCTAAACTCCACTAAAATGGCAATATTACCTTCATCCCTCCCCTTTTTTTGAAGCAGTTCCCCAAAAGTCTCTGTAATGCCATATCAGGGGAAGAATGAATGGAGTAATTTTTGCTCATTCCATCGCAAAATTCTTTAAGTGCCAGGTTAAGCACAAAAGGGAAACTACTATATGCTACTTTGTGAATTTTCTATTGAAAATACTTACTGCTGTAAATAATGTATTGCAATAAATTATCCTTGGTAAGGCAATAATAGCAGATATGGGTCTTTTGGTTTTGCGGAGATTAGATTTATAATAAACATGAAACTGTAATGGATCCATAGAGTAAGAATCTTCTTTATTTTTAACTGTTCACATTTTACTATTCCCTTTGTGGAATTTGTGACCATATTCTTTTTCAGATGTGAGAATGAAGAAAAAGAATATTCACAGATGGCAGTAAACTTTAAAAGATTACTATTCCCTGTGGCTTTTATTTCGAGAATATGAGTGTTGCTGTGTTTCGGTTGCCATTGTACAATTATGATTGAGAGGAAACAGGGAAATAAATAAGCTCGTTAGTACTTAATACATTGATCACTAACTTCAAGATGGGAATATCTAATCATAGGTAGAAAACTTTTATACCTACCTCTTTGATTTGTTCTTTTGAATCAAATAAAGCTTGCTTTCATTTAATACATCTGATTGGGCAAAAAATAAATGGAGGCTTGGAAAACATTTTTCATGAAAAGACATCAAAGTCTGTTATATTGGAATGGGAGCAGAATTGCACAGAAATGCACATGCATTTACATTTGAATTTGCAAGAAAATATATAGAAAGGCTGGTTTTGGTTCAGTATTTGGATGAATCTATATTGTAAGCAAAAACTGCTTAATTTGTTTTCCCTGACGGGAAATTCAGTTTGAAGATAATTATTGCACTGGTCCAATGGATGTGCAGAGCCATAATTGTGTGTTTTTAACCCTGTTTTTCTGTCCTTACACTTTTCCACAAGCATGCACTCATTAATCAAAGACGCTACACTCCTGCTGAGGGCGGAGAGGTTCATCAAATTGGCAGCCGGTTTGGTGCAAAGAACGGTGTACTGAAGCTGTTAACGCACTGGGACATAAATAAATCTAAGGTCTTTGTATGCAAACCCTGGAGGTTAATACTGCATAATTCAATGTCTTGTCTTTGTTTTTATGATTGATGTTTTTAAATGTTTGAAGCTTGATGCAAGTCTTCTGCTAGGTCAGGGCTGACAATCTGATTGGATGAATTAAAAAGCATGAAGCTGGCAAGGAGACTTTGAGTATGCTGCAGAGATTGTGTTCTCCCCTCTTGGAAGATCATTGTCATATTGTCTGAGCTGTTATAGGAATGTTCCAATGATTGACAATCCCTGCTGTGATAATGGACCTGATGCGTGAAATGCCAATAGTTTGGCTCTATTTGTTCTGAAGCTTGCCACTATTTGTATTTTTAACAGAGCTAACATGTAGGGGGAACTGTTGAATTGCTCTGGTACTGGTTCTAAGTTAGAACACAAACTGGTTGCCTATTTGTCCTTTTGAGGATGCTGCTTACAAGTTTCAAACAACATGCCCCTGTTTGAAAACCTGCATAGACTGATGATTCACCCACAGAATGTGATTATTGGGCTCAGTGTATACCCTTATCTCTTGTTTATTGATGTTTATATGCTTCAAAATGGATTGCTGCCTTTCCTTTCGGCTCTGCTTGCCATGTAGGGAAGCTGTGGTTTAAATATTTAATTCTACCAAACTGCTAAAAAAAATCGTTAAAGCATCGAACGTTTGGAAGAGATTATCTGTATGAAGCTGTGGTGTCATACATCTTAAAAGCAATTTAGGTCTTGCGTATTGGCAGCAGGATTCTCCAACCTTTCTAGTCCTTTGATTTCTTCTGTTGATCTGACTAGGGGATTGGCTGAGTACAGGCAAGGCTATATTCTTCATGTGACAGTTCTTAAAAGGCAGCATAGTGATTTTGTACTATGCCCAGGTGCCATGCACTTGTGTGCAGAAAAGAAAGGGAAAGTGAAGGGAACTACATAAGCAATTATTTAGCAAACTCTTAACAGTTTTCCACAGTGTGTCCAGTACCTCAGGAAATAAACTAGCTTAACTTCAGAAGCAATCTTAGTTGTTTTGGAATTACTGAGCCTTTGTTTAATTTTATATAGTTCTCTTTTTTAAAAAAAAAAAACTCAAATGAGTCTCTGCATTTCTTTGATTTTGACCCTCTTTCTGTGTAGTGCTTCTTATTCAGATTAATTGTATATTCTCCACAGCAGGATGGCAGTATTTAAACAGGTTTCTCATTTATCTGACATTGATTATGCGGTGTTGGTACTGCCTAGGCTTGTGATAAAGTGGAAAGCATGAGATAGATTGTGACTGTAAATGTGAAGTTTTGATTTAACCATACATTTACTCAGAATTTCAGTGAGATTTACTTCAGGAAGAAAAATGTTTCAAATAGCATCCTGTTATCATTTTCCCATGATAAATGAAAAAAACATGAACTCTTGAATTGTTTGCTTTAATTTGAATATTTACTTTCGGATGTAACTTGGGAGTTAGAGAGGAGAACTTCTCAAAGAAGAGTTAAGAACTAAGAAGTTCCTTCTGGTACATTCAGTGAAAATGAAAGCTCTACATATCCCTGTTAAAGGACATGTTTTTAGATATTAAAAAAATCAGACCAAGATAAATCACTGCAGAAGTTTTCCCACCTTTAATATAACATATAAGCTGTATAGCTCAATTGTAAAACAAACTGAAATATTTCAGGGGGGAAAATAACAAAAAAAATGGTAAAACGGCGTTGCATAAGAACGCACAAATTTTAATACTTGGTTGAAGCACCTTTTGATTTTATGAAAGCATCCAGTTTTTGGTGTAGGAGTCCATCAGCTTGGCACACTTGCCTTGGGATTCTTTGCTTTCTTTTCCTTGCAAAAATGCTCCAAGTTTGTCAGATTGTGAGGGCATCTCCTATGCATAGCCCTCTTCAGGTCACCTCACAGATTTTCAATTGAATTCAGGCCTAGACTCTGGTTGGACCATTTCAAAATTTTGATCTTCCTCTGTGAAGCAATTTCTCTGTTTATTTGGAAATTTGCTTTTGGGTCATTGTCATTAAGAGTGGCACAGTGGTTAGAATACGATACTGCAGGCTAATTCTGCTGACTAACAGCAATTTGGCAGTTTGATTCTCAACGGTTCAAGGTTAACTCAGCCTTCCATCCTTCCGAGGTCAGTAAAATGAGAACTCAGATTGTTGGTGTCAATGTGCAGAGTCTGTAAACTACTTAGAGAGGGCTGTAAAGCACCATGCAGCAGTGTATAAATATAAGTGTTATTGCTATTGTTGTGTTGAAAGTTGTAAATTTTCTTCATCTTCACCATTTTAGCAGAGACCTGAAGGTTTTGTGCCAAAATTGAATGATGTTTGGAACTGCTCATAATTCCCTCCACCTGGACTAAAGCTCCAGTTCTAGTAGAAGAAAAGCAATCCCAAGGCATAACGCTACCACTGCCAAACTTCATGTGGATATGGTATACCAGTGGCCTCCAGCCTTTTGGTACCAGGGACCAGTTCCATGGAGAAAAGGTTTTTCCGCAGACCGGAGGGAGCGTGGTTTTGCAAGCTGCCTGCATCCCATCAATGGGGCTTGGCTTGTTTGTGTGGACCGGTTCCTAGCATGCCATGGATCGGTGCCAGTCCATGGACCAGGGTTTGGTGACCCCTGTGCTATACTTTTGATGATGTGAAGTGTTGTTTTTGCACCAAACGTACTTTTTGGAATTATGGCCCAAAAGTTCAACATTGCTCTCATTAGACTGTAACACATTTCCCCCATGCCAGACTAGATGTAGTTTTTTTGCAAAATGTAGTCATAGTTGGTTGTTTTTCTTTGTAAGAAAAGACTTCCACCTTGCCACCTATTCCACAGTCCAGACATATGAAGAATAAGAGTATGTTGTCACATGTAGTATATAATCAGTACTTGTCAAGAATTCCATCTCCTTTAATAATATTGTAGGTCTTTTGGAAGCCTTCCAAAACAGTTTTCTTCCTTTCTTTTTCATCAATTTTAGAGAGAGATCCAGTTCTTGGTAACGTCACTGTTGTGCTCTATTTTCTTCACTTGTTGATGACTGTCTTCACTGTGTTCCACAGTATATCCAATTCATTGGAAATTGTTTTGTAGCTTTCTCCTGTCTGATACCCTCCAACAGTGAGATCCCGATGATGCTTTGTAAGCTCTTCGCAGACCATGACTTTTGTTGTAAGACTTAACTGAGTAAAGAAAAATCTTACTTGAACAGCTGAGGTTTATATGAGCTTGATCAGAGTTACTTTACAAAATACACCTTACAGAATAACAAGAGTTGGAAGGCACTATGAGGATCTTCTAGTTCAGCTCCCTGCTCAAGCAAGAGACTCTATACTATTCCAGGCAAATGGATGTCTAATCTCTTCTTAAAAATCTTCAGTGATTTAATTGATGGCAAGTATGTACTGACTACAGTTTACCATCAGTTTGAATGTGATTAGTTAATTCTGTATACAGTCACATCCCTATTTATGAGAGGGTGTGCATAAGTACTTATACAATCACATTATTGTATGTTTTATTGTTATTTTCCCCCTAAAAGATTTCAGTTTGTTTTTCAATTTAATTGTACAGCTTGTGTGTTATATTAAAGGTGGAAAATATTCTGAAGTGATTTATCTTGGTCTGATTTTTTTTACATCTTAAAAACCTGCCATTTTAACAGGGGTATCTAAATTTTTATATCCACTGTAGGCTAATACTTCCTGAAACCTTTAGGAAAAGTTTTAACCTATCATCCCATAGACTTGAATCTAGCATGAGGTAAAGATGAGTAAAGTGGCAATCTGACATTGTGTATAGGATAAAATCTTGTTCAACAGATACCTAAGAGAGAGAAGGATAGAAAATGGCAACTTGTCAAAAACATTTGGATATATAGAAAGTTCTAGGGAAAACTATACATTAACATAAATAAATGTTGTCTGTTCCTATATGGGAATTTATTCTCATGTCAGTTAGCATTGCCAACTGCAGCTGGGCACCTGCTTTTCCATTTAATTGAGATTGATTCCTCCTCCTCCTCCTCCTCCTCCTCCTCCTCCTCCTCCTCCTCCTATCCCACTCACTCTTCATTGGAGCAGAGAGAGAAAGGATCCAATGCTTGTCCTCACAGTATTTACAGCAGCGATGAACTGGTAAAGAAACTCTGAGCAGGGCAGAGGAGGAAGAGTTACTTTCCCAAACTAAATAAATCTACTCGGGTGGGGGGAAACTTTGGGCATTGTACAGGTATTGTCTGTGAAATGAGACTAACTGCACCTGAAAAGGAGGAACTGAAGGACTTGGGTGGAAGGGTTGAGTCCCCACATTCAGAACCATTGGTATGACTACATTTGAAAACTGCAGAGCGGTATTAATATTCCTAAAAACAATTCTGAATAAAAAGCTGAACCATTTTCCTTATCTAAGGAATTTATTCACAGAGGCCTGTTATGGACTATTTCATAATATTTGTAGCAGCAGCCATTAGTAATTGTATAGTTCATTTTCCAGGCACTTTCATGTTTGGCATTGTGATCTTAATTATTTATTCAATGCAGGTTATTCCTACTAATACATTCAACTTAGGTTTAGCAGAAGTGAAATTGCAAGCAACTCAGTTATCATGAATCTTTAAAAAATAGTATTTGGTGCATTAACTTCCCTTCTAAAACTAAAAATATCTCCCAGATCAACCTTTCACATCTCTTCCTTTCTCATCTTTCTGATTTATAGCCTTTCTTTCCTCTAGGAACTGAAGGTGATGCATATTACATTTGTATCTCCATTTTCCTCCTGTACAACAAGAAAAAAGTTGGGCTGAGATACCAACTGATATCAGATACCAACTTATCCCAGTTTCCTCGGTGAGCATCTGTGGCTGAGGAACGACCTTAAACATTGGTGAACTTGAACATTCAAAGAATTGGTTCTTAGTACTAGATTATGGTTTTGGTTCTAGGCTGATATCTTAACCAGTATCCTTCATTGGGTCACTGCATAGTATTTTTTTAGATATTCTTGGATTATAGTTTCTGGGATTTCAACCCTAGCACGGTTAAATGTTTCCCAGTCAAGGAAGGTTATAATAATATATTCCTCTTACCTGATCTAAGCTTAGAAGCTTGTGATTGCAGTTTTTCTCTGATTTACCCAATCCTATGATGCTTTGGGGAGGAGACCATAAGTGTGGGGTGATTAAATCACTGTACATGATAGGGCCTTTAATTCTTTTATCCTCTGTATGGCATTATTAGGCCAGTCTCCTCTTTTTTTAGCCTCTGCAGATTGGAAAAAGAGCATCTACTGTTCTTTTTGTTTTTCCAATACATGACTTTAATGCAAGTGAAAAAGCATTTCAGCAACAAATTGTTTCTGAAATGTGCTTGTAGACATAATTTTGCTTCCATTGGAAGTATGTTGCCCAGGAGTAAAAGTGATAATATAGGAGGAACGCTGCATACAGAAGACCTTGTCAATTTCTCAGATCAGCTATTTATTGCAATAATATAAAATCTGTAACACTCCATAAAAAAGTCAGTGATACATTAGCACATTTCTGTGCATCAGCTGTGTTGTACAATCTAATGCTTTTTAAATTCTCTGATACTTTTGTTTCTTAAAGGAAAGTCTTGACAAAGAACAGCTATGGAGCAATGAAAGACTATACATTTACTAGATATGATATTGACTGTGTTGTGTTTTGGAAGCTGTATTCTATTATTTAGCCCAAAACCAAATATTTTGGACATTATTCTTATTTAATATGTGTAGATTTGATTAACATTATCAGGTTGACTAGTATTAAATACCATAGGAGAAAAGCCTATGCAGGAACAGATTTTGTTTAATTATTGTACTTTTGAAATTGTTGCAATACTGGTTTGCATAATGTTCTAAGTTGCGTTATGCTAAAATTATTAATAGAACCTTTATAGGTCAGAAGGAAAAGCAGAACAATTCCAAGCTATTAATATTTATTTTCTGTTTTGTTGATCGACTGCTTTGCAAGAAAAGTAGGGGCATGTCCTTGTTTCACTTTTTAAACTATGATTTCTACGTTTCTTACTGCAAAGTATATTTGAAAGATGCATCTTTTTCTCATACAGTATGAACCTATTTAAAATTTGATTTGCTTCTGTCGTTTTGTTAGACCACAATCGAGAAGTTTGATTGGTTGGAATATAGGCAGAGTCTTTTCTGTGTGAGAATTGCGATTGAAAATTTGTTTCCCCCAAGGAAGACAAATTGTTCTTTTTGTATAATATGAGGCAACCTATTAAAACATTTGTATCTCCTGGCTTTTGAGTAGTTTCTTACATAACAACTTAGCTTTCTGTTTTTTTTTTCTGCTCTTGATTATGCTGTTTAATGGTTTCCAGTTTATAAGTTGGTTTTAAAGTTTTAGACTATAAGTTGTCTGAGGAATCTTTTAGGAACTCATAGAAATCAAAAGAGACCACAATGCTGTTCAGTTGGCTTTTAGAATCTACCATACTGCCTTATCCCATCTCACTCAAAGCAACTCTGGGTGGTGCACAACATTTGGATTAAACAGCAAGTGTAAAAACAAGTAGAAAATACAAATTAACACAAATTAATATAAAAACCAAAGGTAAATCTTAGGTGACGGGAGGATAGAAAGACACTCCAACAATTTCCTGGGATCCACCAAATGTAGCTGATGGTACCTGTAACATGCCTTGTCTGCCAGATCTAACAAGGCAGACTGATGTAACTTGGGAGAGACAATATCTCAGATAGCCCAGTCCCATGCAATGAAGAGATTCAAAGGCAAAAGCCAGGACTTTGAATTGGACCCAGACAAAAACTAGCAACCAGTGCAGCTTGCAAAGCAGAGGCACAACATGTGTGGTTCTACAAGCACACATAACTGCCTATGCCACTTGATTCTGTATCAGTTGAAGTTTCCGGATAGTATTCAAGGATAGTAGAGTGTATAGTAGTTGTCCAATCTGGAGGTGACTTGGGCATGAGTTAATGCAAACTGGACTTGCCAATCCAGGAATGGGCGCAACTGTGCAAATCTCTCTTAATCACAGCCGCCATGTTCTCATCAAGTAGGAGTCATGACTGTAGGACAACCCCAGATTGTGCACTGGATCGCTCTGTAGTAATGCAACCCTATCCAATACCAAAGATGACATAGTCCTGGAACCAATGGACCCTAAAACCCAAAGCTACTCAGTCTTGCTAGAGTTCAGCTGAAGCCTGTTGTTCCCGGACCCTCACAACCAGCAGGCACTGAGATCAAATGCTTATGGCAGCATTTAATTCACTGAGGCTGGGGAGACATAATTGGGTACCATCAGCATGCCAATGATACCTTATCCAAGGATGATGAATAAACTCACCCATCGGCCTCATGTAAAATATTAAAAAGAAAAGGAGAAAGCATCAAATTCTTTTTACATCATGCTAGGGCATAATGTTTCTTTGGTTTGGGTTGAATGTGTATTAACATCAGTGGTTGTGGTTTGTAATCCATGGTTATGGTTTGATGTGTTGTGAAAATCAAACCAATTGAGAGTTGAATCAAAAACTGCTTAAAGAAACCATGGTATAATCTAATGAGTGAATCTGTCTCAAATTACTCTTTAAAAGAAATATTTAAGCATCTTTAAAACAATTACCTGCTGGCCTTCGTAAGTTTCAGAATTTGAGAATTATGCCTGGAAGCATGCACTTGGAGGCGCTATACCCAAATAATTTG
>JANHFO010003156.1:210364-226181 GCA_032468095.1 Pareas carinatus | reverse complement strand
TCTATCTATCTATCTATCTATCTATCTATCTATCTATCTATCTATCTATCTATCTATCTATCTATCTATCTAGATTTATATACCGCCCTTCTCCCGAACGACTCAGGGTGGTGTACAGAAAACATAAAAAATTGACTCTAGTAGTCCAGAGTGATTCCAAACTAGCATGCAACCCTTATGTTTCAGTACTGATAGTCAGGGGTGGATGAAAATTTAGTAGTGGTTGCCTTAAGGAAGGAAGCTGCTCAGTGATTGACACAATGAGATCTGATAACACAAGGCTACAAAGCATAGGATAGCAGAACAGAGCAGTTTAGGCTTATATACCACACCATAGTGCTTTGTAGCAATCTCTGGGTGGTTTATAGTGTCGGAAAATTATTTGCATATTGTCCCAACAATCTGGGTCCTCATTTTACCAATCTCAGAAGGTTGGAAGGCTGAGTCAACACTTGAGCCCCATCAAGATCGAACTCCAGGCTGTGGGCAGAGGTTGCCTGCAATACTGCACTTTAACCACTGCACCACCATGGCTCCTGTGTGTGCACACAAAGCTACTGTTTGCTCAGTCAGATCTTAACACCATATTTTTATTTATTTAGGAATAAATAAAAACTGCCCAAGTGGCTTTTGGATCAACTTTTCTGTGGTGTTCACCAGACACCATGTTGTATCTCATGTTTTAATTTTTTTAGTAAAACAAATGCATGAGAAGCTTTCAGAGTGTAAAGGATTATACCAGCCCTTATCATCATTTTCTTTTAAAAGAAAATGCTTGAGACATTTCTAGGAAACAAGTTATTTATAAAAATAATAAAGGGTGGGGTACAAAGAAAAACACAAATAAAGATGGGTAGCTATGGCCTAGTCTTTTTATCTGGAAATGTGACCTTCTTGCTAAGTGAGAAGTGAGTAAATAATAAGAAATACGAATATAAGTCAGATGTGGAGGGAATGGGAAAATTCAGAAATATGTGGGGTAAAACAAGATCAAAGAGCATCAAGAATGAATGGCTTCTAAGTGAATGTGACCATGAGCAGAACAAAAGAATTACAAGTCAAGTCTGGTTCAGTCATATAGAATGAATGAAGATCAAATTGCAACATATAAGATGTATGAACTTGTGTATGGACCTTTAAGTCAATGTTGACTCCAGGAGATCATTTGAACTAGTCCCTTTATAGGTTCCTTGGCAAGATTTTAAGAAGTAGTTTGCCATTGCCCGCTCTTTCTCAGGGCTGAGAGTGACTGACTGCCTCACGATCACCCAGCTGGCTTTATGCCTGAGGCAGGACTAGAACTCTGGTCTCCTGATTTTTAGCCTGCTGCCTTCACCACTACACCAGCTTAACTCTCTGCTATATATGAAGGGAGTATGAATAAGTCAAGAGAAAGAAACCCAAAAATTTGTGATTCAGAGCATCAAAAAGAGAGATGAGAAATCCTGCTCAGATCCATATATGGATTTTTCATTATTTTACAATTACATTTATTGTCATGTTCAGTAATTGAATATTATAATCTTGCCATCTAATGTCTGCACCAAAAGGGAAGGAGAAAGGTGGAAGCAATGAAGGCTAAAATAACATTTAATTTAGGAGCATTCCTTTTAGGTAAGAGATGGGTGTGTAGATAGGAACATCTGGGACCCAGAACATGCATTTTATGTTTCCAGAATTCCAGAAATACTTCTGGAAGCAATTTGGGCTGAGAATTCTTCCCGTCATGGCCAAACAAACAAAAGCAAACATTTTAGATATGTACTAATGAATGCTAACAATGATCATCAATGCCTGCTCCTTGTTTTTTTAAAATTTGGGAATGTTCGTTGCATTTGAGAATGTCATGTGAAACGTGAGATACCTCCTATGCTGTGTTCATTCACCACAGTTTATGCAAAGTGTAGTTGGTTGTGCTTAAAAGTCCTTCCTATTGTGTAGTTACCAGCACAGCTATTAAACTCTCTGTGTCAGAAGTACCCAGAATCATCTGTTTTACACACACACACACACACATACGTGCAAAACTGCTCATGCTTTTAACTTACTCTCCTTTTCTTACTAGGACATGAAAACAGATTTGAGTTTCTTCCCTACCACCAGCTGCCTGTATACTATATCAGGTTGCAGAAATGCTCTACTGGCATATAATTTCCCTCTCTGGCCTTCTGACTGAGCAGACTGCCCTTTCTTGGTTACAGATGGCTTTCCTGTCATGTACGCCCTGTAGCCTTCATGGCAGCTGTGTGCCAGACCTGCTGCTCTACAAATGTTCTCCTTTTGGATCACCCGGCTAATATTTTTAAAAGCACCCAGAGTGTTAAAAGGCTCTTTTCTAAAGAGTTAAATGAAAGGGTGGAGTAGAATTGTTGAGCAAAGCATAAGGGAACATAACCAGAGATAATAAGATAAAAGGCCAATCAAAGGTAGGCCTAATATTGAGAGAACTTTTGCACTTGGGAGTTTTATAATGGCGTCAAAGTAATTTTCTAAGAAATCTGGCAACATCCCACTTTAGGACAAATGAGCTCTAGCAGAGGAATGACTGCCAATCGCACTAGCAAAGGCAAACATGCCAAGTATTTTGATAGAGAACAAAGAGATTAAGAGTCTTATTCTCTCTTTATTTCACAGTGATGTTTAGTGCTCTTAGTATTTTGTTTCATTTCCCCCTCAAATAAACTCTTTCCAAACTCACCCCCCCCGGTTTACATCAATATATGCTTGCAGATGACTTGATTCCTTTTTTTCTGGCATTTTCTGGATTTTTTAAAGAAAAAGATTAGATATTCCATAGGTTTGGACTCAATTGCAGTATTTATGCTAAATGTCAGAATAGTCCTCAATGACATAATCACCTCAAGTGAGGTCTCGTAATTTTTGCTTCATTTCTCAGCAGTTGAAAAAGCCAGATTTATCTGTTTCATATTGTTGAAAAATAATAATACATTCTGCAATGATACCTTTAATATCATCAAACCAGAACATCTGCCTATCCCAGGTCTTTGGGAAGGACTTGATGCGTGGATCCAGTCTAAACTGACTGTAGAGTGAATCATAATAACAATAATTCAAAGACCTGCAAATAGAAATGGAATGGCTGTGACAAAATGAAGCAAAGATAGTACCAATCCAAGGTGCTTTGGTTCCAATCCCAAAACAATTGTAGCACCATTTGAACAACATTGGAATCACCATCGGTCAGTTGCAAAAGGCAGCTTCGCTTGGAACAGCTTGTATGCTGAAACAATACTTCTAGCACTATCAAAGGCCTATTTAAAGTCCTCGGGAAGGACTGGATAGATAGATAAAAATGCCAAATCTAATCTAAGCATCTGACTGCAATGAACACCAACAACAACAATAGTACAAAGCCAAAATCAAAAAGACAGCAACAGTCAGTAAATGCTGCCTATGCAAAGAAGCTGAAGAAACTGGACCATCTGGTAAGCTGCTGCAAGAAGATTGCACAGACCGACTACGAACAGCGGCATGACAAAGTAGCAACAATGGTGCATTGGAAGATCTGCAAAAAATATCATTTCCCTGCAAGCAAGAACTGTTGGGGCCATAAAATAGAGAAAGTCATAGAAAATGAAGAAGCTAACCTGCTCTGGGATTTTAGAATCCAAACAGACAGGCACCTACTACATAACACCCCGGACTTAACAATTGTCAATAAGAAAGACAAAAAAGCCTGAATAGTGGATCCACATCCACTCCAATGCCTGGAGACAGCAGAATAGAAGAGAAAGAACTGGAGAAGATCACCAAATACAAAGACCTACAAATAGAAATAGAATGACTCTGGCAAAAGTGAACAAGGGTAGTCCCAATAGTAATAGGCGCCTTGGATGCAATCCCAAAACGACTGAAGCACTACTTGATCACCATCGGCATTGACAAATTCACCATCAGTCAGTTGCAAAAGACAGTTTTCATCTGCGACGATATCTGTAATACCATCAAACATCCACATCTGCTTACCCCAGGTCCTTGGTGAGGACTCGATAGGTAAACAAAAATGCCAAATCCAAGCTGAACATCTGGCAGACTGTGCGATGAACAATAATAATAATAATAGCCTGAAGAGTACTGTGAGTTAAATTACTTGAGAAATTCTAAATTCTTGTATGTAATGGGGAGTATAATGCAAATCTATTAGGCAGCTTTAATCTTTATCATTTGAAATTTTAACCAGAGTCTATCCAATGTGCTCATTCTGTTGAAGAGAGTTATTTTAAGAATATAATGAGAGCATGACAATTTTTACTAATTATAGTGAGAGGCTGGAATATATTTAACTTCTGCCTTGGAAGATGCTTGCTAATAGTCATTTGTCAATCATTTTTAACTCGTGACCTTGCAGTGTGCAATATGCTTTGGAAACTGTGTTAAAATGTAAGGAAATGATAAATTTCTAAACATAGCTGCTCAGCTTCTTAAAAATATGAAATATGGACATGTTGTCTTTGAGATACAGGATTATTTGTAAGATGCCCTTGAGCATGATTAACAGTGTATAGCAAGCAGCTCTTGAGCAGCAAACCAAGATGTGAACATGAACAACAATAACAACAAAAAACATTCTAGTCTGTCAAAAGGAAGAACAGTACCAGTAATATGAAACAAGTTAATTGAGACTGCTGGCCTCTGCTAGACAAAAATAAATAACTGGCTTTCAGCAGGAGCTGGCATGATCCAAAATGAATGAAGCACAGACCCTTAGGGTAGGTCCACTCACCAGTTTTGCATATGTACATGCACATACATCCAGGGAGTACAGAGTGCAGATATAAAGAGCCTCCAGTTTGAATGTGCACACTACAGCTAGTGTCACTCAAAGATCACATCACAAACCACACACAAAACAATATTAACGAAGGGTATATTTCAAGACACAGGCAAAAACAGGGTTGACAATCTCAGACAGACATCTGTGCAATGCCACACAGCGCCAGAATCAACAGTTGAATGCAATCGGGGGAATAAAATGCAGTGTGAAGGAGAACTTATCATTGGGACCGTTCCATCCTGCGTGACCATCCAAGCCAAAGGCAATGCTGCCTTCGAGTTAGCAGCCAAACATCATTGCCATTTTCTTCTCTTTCTAAAATAACAAAAGTGAAGTCAACATCCATAACCTGATCATCCTTTTGCCGGTCACAGTATGTAAACAGAGACATTTGAGGCATTTTTGTGCTTAAATGTACTTTCTCTAACCAACTCATCAGTTGCTTCTGTTAGATTTTCTGTTTTATTATCATTGCATTTATTTTACTTTAAAATCCATTCCCTCCAGCTTTTGACCTTTACGAGAGTCCTGTGAGATGTTTGAGCAAGCTTAAGAACTTGCATGATTGATACACTTTGTCAACCAAGGCAATATTGAGGGCACTTTCCCCCATAGTTATATTTGGAATTCACAGGTGGAGGAGAGATGCTATTCAGGCTGACTTATGGACAATGTTCTCTCTACTGATGGTTACTGATTATGCAATTTTGGTACCTGAAAAAGTTCTTTACTCTGACTGCATCTTAGAGATAGGGTGTTTGTCCACAATTTAATTTAGCTATACATTTCTTTTCTCTCTGCTCTATCTTGTGAATTTATACTTTTATTAGCCATTTTTGGAAGAAAATTGAATTGGAAAAGACAAATACTATTTTTAAAGGAAAAATGCAAATATTACCCAAGAAGCTTAAAATGCTGAGCCGAACCTACGACGGCATGGTATAAGTCCAAGAGTCTAACTCTGACAGTTGTGGCTTAAAATCCATTTATGGTTAATAGATTGCAGGTTAATGTTAGGTGTATGACTGCACGGTTGCTTCTCGAGGAAGGTTTTTAATGCTATCTATTCTGTCTTCCCATTGGGTTCTATAGAGAAAAAAAGGGAAAGGTTACAAAAGGACAATGTTACAATTAATCCCACTTACAAAATTCTACAAATGAGCAGAACAGTTATGTTATAGAAATTTAATCTGGAAGAACATATGATTTTAGTGAAGATGCTAAGCCACAAGCTTAAACACATTTCATAATGGGCAATGATTTCTTTTAAGACTGCTACATTGGCATACGACAGTATGAATGTGCTATGATATAGGTATGCTAGATAGGGTGTAGCAGGGTAGATACCATTAGCAATAGCACTTAGACTTATATACCGCTTCACATTGCTTTACAGCCCTCTCTAAGCAGTTTAAAGAGTCAACATATTGCCCCCAGCAATCTGGGTCCTCATTTTACTGACCTCGAAAGGATGGAAGCTGAGTCAGCCTTGACCCAGTCAGGATAGAAACCCTGGCAGTGAGCAGAATTAGCCTGCAATACTGCATTCTAACCACTGCACCATCACGGCTCCTGTGAATAACGGAATATTCACAATATTTCTCTTAATAAAGTTTAATTTATATACATAAAACTTTCTTGAAATTCCAGACATTGTTCTTGCACTAAATTGTGCAGTGAAAAATGCAAAGTATATTATCGTATACTATTGTGTTGATGCTGTGCAGAATTGGTGTGTATGTAATTAAAAACACAACACATTGAGAGATAGGTTAAAGTAAGAATCTTTTCATTGACACTTGTCAAATGACTTTGCTTTGCACTTCTACTGTTCCATTCTAGTGGTCCTCTTCATTCTAGTAAGATTCATATTGTAAATGAAGCATTTTTCAATTTCCGTGGGAAGATTGCAGTCAGAGCAGATGTTTTTTAAAGTTCTTTTTCTGTTTCCTGATAGGATTTATTAATATATACTTCATTAGCATCCTTTCTTGCTTACTAGCAGCATTAGATTATATGTCATTAAGTTTGTTCAGTTGTTTTGTTAAATAATTTTGAAGATGACCTTCAAGCAATAAATATTTGAGTTGTCCTTTTCAATATGGTACCTAGAATAGAATTTACTCACAGGTTGAAACTCTAAAGTTATTTTAGACCTATGCTTATTTGGAACTTGAGATTTCGTAGAGACCAAGCCTATTGTATATTAGAGTAGTTGAGGAAATATCATTCTCTTTCCTTGCTCTTCTAGTATTGATCTCTTCTAGTAAGCTCCAGAAAAATGATACAAATAATAGCCCGAGCTAAACTGTCTGAAACTGAAAGCAATTAAACTAGTAAGAATGTACATAAATGTTGGGATAAAAATATCTAATGTTGGATTGCCATATTAGATACATTCAAATTGACTTTTGTCCAGAGCTTTATCTGAAGCTTAGTCTGTAGACATTAACTTCCAGTTTTTATTTCCATACCAAAATGTATCATCCTCCCATTTCTACAGGCATTTTTTTTGTTAAATATGTAAGAGCAAGCTCAATTGTTTATCAACTCTACCATGCATCTTTACTCAGTTTTCCTAGTTACTCTTTTAGGATTTAATTGTTTCTTTTTTAAATAATTTCATTAAAGTTTACAAATGCAAGCATAAAAAACTAATTATATATGTGTGTATATATGTGTGTGTGTATGTGTGCATGTGCAGAGATAAAAAATTATAAGGAGGAAAAAAATGAAAATAAAAAAGATGTATAAGGAAATATTCTCCCTTTCATCACAACAAGCACAAACCATTTCACTATTTATCATCTCTGATACAGCAATAAATTAATCATGCTTCCATGTTTCTTCTCTTAACTATAAACAAATTTTAAAGCCTCGTCATTCAGTACTCATCAGCAAAAGTCTATTAGGATTTACCAAAAATTACAACATACATACATACATACATACATATATACATGCATACATATATACATGCATGCATAATTACATATCAAATAAACCAAGTTTATATCCCTTCCCTTTGCCTATAACACAGTAACATTACTTTCTCTGAAAACACAATAAAAAAATCCCTTTTTTCAAATATCTTACCTCTTATCTGTAACCAAATCTTTAAAGCTTTATCATTTGGCTTGGTCAAGAAAAATACCTGATTTTGGGGAGGCTAACCTAAAGAGTGAAAGAGTATGCTTCAAAATTAGCATGAGTGGTTTACATTATTTTCTCCTTTCTTCCTTGTCTCCCTATGAAATACTGTTTCGGGGTAGAGAAGCTCTCTTTTTCTCTCAACTATGAGATTGGGACTACAGTATCAATGTTGTCTGTACTGTTGAGTATCACCTCCTATCTGCCATCACCAACATCTGCTGGCTTTGTTTTGCTCCATGAGCTTCAGAGTTGAGTATTTGTGGGGGTGCAGGGCAGGCAGATAGAAGCTGCTGTTTCTTCCCCTTGTCCTGATTATACCAGGAAGGAAGAACAGTAGCAAGAACAGAGGGAAAGTAACTCTGAAGGGTTTGACAACTGCAGCAATCCTTCTCAGATAAGGGATTTAGCAGTTGCCCAGCAATGCCAAGACCTCATACTGACCTTAGAATGGTGGACTTCTAGTAGAGCATCAGTTCGCCCTCCCTAATACTGGTGTATTAGCATCCTGCCAAGCCAGGACAGTGAATGAAACAATTTTCTTCTGTCTCCTGTGGAATCAGACTGTACATTACACATTTTATTTGAAAAGTGTCCATGATCAGGTGTTCCACTGTGCATATTTATTGTCTGCTGATAATTCATGACTGTTTATGGCAATTTCTGAATATTGCATCTCAAGCGTCTGCTTATATAGAATGTTGTTTAGCATCTGGAAATAATTCAACTGAATGTTGCCTTTCTTTTGTGTTTCAGCTTGCAAAACAGTGATGCCGCAGAACTGACTACATTGATCGCAGTAAGTTAGTTCCTCAATGTCTGACATTAAGATATTTTTTTAGAAGTATGATGCGTAGTGGAGCACTTAAAAATATTGCGCATGGCCTGAAAAAGTTAAATGCGTGAAAAATTGTGTAGCTTTATTGTTATTTTTCTTCTGTTCAATCCTGTCCAATTCTCAAAGATTGCATTGGACAAATTCCCGCAGTTTTGTTGACAAGGTTTTCAGAAATGGTTGCCATTGCCTTCTTCATCGGACTGAGAGAGAGTGATTGGCCGAGGTTACCCAGATGGCTTTGTGCCTAATGTGGGACTAGGACTCACTGTCTTCCCCCTTCTAATCTGATGTCTTAATCACTACACCCAATTGACTTTTGTGTAGTTTTATATGCATGGCTAATTAGTTATAATTTGATTGAAGCATGTCCTCTTTCTCTTGTATATAGCATTTCTCACTACTTATATACCTATCTATCTACAGCATATATGTCAAACAGGCAGCCTACTATATACTATTGGGTAGTTTTACTGCAGTAATGCTGTTACTCAGAGGGCTTTTTTTAACCTAACTACATTCAATGTATAATAGTATGTGGGAATGACCTTGTGAGACAGGAGGGAGAGCCGCAGACTGTACAATGGTCAGATGAAGGGCAGCTGAGTCTCAGAAGAAATGGGGGTGTGACAGACATCTCAGAAGAAACTCTCCCTAGTTTCTTGAACTGTAAAGATACAGAAGGGGAAGAGAATACTTTCAGATTTGCAAGATTCTGTGTATATAAACTTACAATAAAGATAGAGCTAGTACTTCTGAGTATCCCTCTTCAGTGGACTATCTTGCAAGGCTGACCCAATATCAATGAGAAGTAAATGTACATGTAAATGCCATTTTAAGTTTCCGTGGCAAACTGTACCAATAATCGATGCTGGGAGGATAAAGGTGGGAATAGTGACTGCACAGAATTTGCTCTGCACTTCATCAGCTACCCTGCTTTCCTTGCATATAAAGGAGGACACTGTTCTGTTTCCAGGACTGAAGTAAGATTCACCTACTGAATTGTTCAGGTTCTTTATATGGAACCATTTTGCCATTTACTGCAGATAGCAAAATGTTATCGGCCACCCAGGTAGGACTGCAGCAGCTACAGTTTTCGAATAGCCCTGAGTCTAGTTTTTCTGTTTACTGTTTTCTGTCTAGTGTTTTCTGTTTACACACAGAGAAATCATACCCTAGATGCTGTTTGATATTATCATTATTATGGCTCATTTGCTGCACAGAACATACCATTTTCAGCCATTAGTACAAATAAGCAAGGCACTTCTTTTATTCTCATTTGGAAGTCATACAGGAGTGAATGGTGAGATTAAGAAATGTAGAGGTGGCCTGATTCTGACATTTTTAAAAACAAAACCAGGTTGGATTTTATAATTGTAATTGCACTATGGGGAAGGTCAATGAGTGAGACGTATTTCCTGATAAATCAAAATATCAGTGAGTTGAGATTTCCAGGTAGAATCTATTCTTCTAAGTTTGCACTCCAGGAACCCCTTTGTTGAACCATAAGTGATGTATTCAAACATAATATATGGTTGGTAGGTTCCCTCTAGTGCCCATGGTTAGATGCCAATGAACTGCTGTATTTGCTTTGGTGTGTTATAAACTTAAGTGTAGAAATAAATAGAAAAACAATCGTCTTCTCTCAGCATTGGTAACGCCTAGTGCTTAATAGTATGTATTTATAGATTTCATTTGTTTTTTGATCATATATCATAAAAGCCCTTGCAATAAACAGAATGTCCAAAGGATCAGATAGATAAACATACACAAATGACAATTCTTACATTTAAAATAGATGGAAATAGTGTCATTTTGGCAAGTTTCAAAAATTCATAAACTAAGTAATTAAAGATGGTGGCCTATTGACACAGATGTTATTAAAGACTTCCCAATGGCCAACACATGAGGAAGTCTAGTTACTATACTGGGAAGTGAATTTCAACCTATTGACTCTCCCAATTAAACTGATTAAACCAGACTATTTATTGTGAAGGTAGATGTACAGTAAATAAAGTACAATAATTCTACTTTATTTATCTGAGCTTTAAGCCACTTGCTACTCCTGCCTTTCTTGTCTGATAGTTTCCTAGACAGTATCTCTTCCCCTCATTCTCCAAGACCATGCACATAATCTGTTTACATCATCAACTCGATTGATCCAGTGAGTTGACTGCTTCTTGACAGGGACTTGTCCAATAATCTTAATAGGCAGAGGAAATCTTGAAGGATTCCTCAGGTGCTCTGTGTTGGATCCATATAAGGATCTGGGAGGGGATTTCTTGGGCGGGAAATTCCCGAGCCAGGATTGGTTACACTCAGGTTTCAAATATACTATAAATAGCCCTGCAAGGGCAGTTTGAGTACACTTCCGTTTACCCACTGTATCTAATAAAATACTTGGAAAGAGCCTCCCTGTCTCGTCCTTACGAACCCAATCCACAGTTACTTCACTGGCGACGAGGGCCACAGGACCACAGGCAACGACGCTCACCCGATCAGGATCCAGCCACAGCGCGACAACCTCGAAATCGCAAATGCGCGAATTTCAAACCGCAGTTTGCTTGGAGGGACGATCGCCGGCAAGCATGGCATCCAATCTACAGGGGCAAATCCCGTTCGATCCGACCTTCCGCCCAGAAATTGAGAACTGGGAGGAATACATCGAACGCTACAATTATTATCTAGAGGCCAACGAACTCCTAGACCTGCCCGACAAAATCATGAAGAATCTGTTCCTCAGCCACTGCGGGCAAACCGCTTTCCACACTGCAAGAGCCATCACCGTGCCGCACCCAGCAAACTCCATCCCGTGGATCGAGATGATCGGCCGGCTCCGGAGACATTTCATGCCGCCGCCAGCCAAGCTCGTCAAGAGGTTCGAGCTTCGCCACAGGAAACAGTTGCCGGGCGAGACCATCAGCGTCTATCTAGAGACCCTGAGATCGATCATGGTGTACGGCGAGTTCGCAGGCATTGAGGAGGCCATCCTCGACCAATTCGTTTATGGCCTCCGGGACAAGAGCCTCAAACGGCGCCTCATCGCCAACCTGAAAATCATCTTGGCCGCCGCCGTTGAGAAAGCACGCACAGCGGAGGCATCAGTCACGGCGGAGGTCCAGATGGCCAAAATCCCCGATGACAATGAGCGCCGCACCGAAAAGACTCAGAGAGTCCACCATGAGTCGGGCTCAGAACCCTCCTCAGGCTCCAGCGACGAAGAGGAGGTCAATAAAACCTTCCGGCGCCGCGAGGACTACAAACTCAAATGCCCCGGTTGCGGTAGAAGCCACACTAGAGCAGTATGCCCGTTTAAAGACGTGACTTGCCACAACTGCAGGAAAAAGGATCACATCAGCCGGGCATGCCGAGCCCGTGACCACTCTCCTCGACCGCGGACCTGCGACCACTCCCCTCCCTTGACCGGCGAAAGGCATCGCACCGACCACGGAAGCTCACACCAGTTGGCATCAAGCAAGCACAAGCCGGACCAGCGCAAAAGCCACAAGTCGACAAACACAGTCAGAGTATCCACACACAACAACGCATCGACTAGAAAAAAACTGATGACCACAGTCCAAATCTATGACCGACCCTGCGAGATGGAGATCGACTCTGGCTCGGGAGTTTCTATCATCGCCTGGACCGACCTCAAGACGCTGCACCCCGACATCCGACGGAAGGACATTGAGCATGCAAGACTGTCACTAGCCGGCTACCAGGGAAATGCGATCCCTGTCCTAGGCCGCATCTCCGTCCCAGTCCGGTACCACGAGATCAGCCAAATGCTCCCCATCTACGTGGTCAAGACTAAACTACAAACGCTGTTGGGGTTGGACTGGTTTGGGGCTCTGGGTCTAGAGGTTTCGAGGGTACGCACCGTTCAGACGCAGGGTTTCAACGACCTCATCCAGGAATTCCTGGATGTCTTCAGCGCGGATCTAGGCAAGTATAAAGGGACCCTTATCTCCTTTGCCCTAGATCCGGCCGTTACTCCCATCCGCCTTAAAGCGCAGAGGGTTCCCTTCGCTTTAAAGCCAAAGGTAGAAGCTGAGCTGGAGAAACTAATCCAGCAGGGGATTTTAGAACTGGTGGACCATGCTAAGTGGGAGACCCCCATTGTCACACCACTCAAGAGCGACGGGTCTATTCGAATCTGTGCCGACAACAAGAGTACTTTGAACAAGGCCTTGCAGCCGAGCGCCTACCCAATCCCTGTAGTCCAGCATCTACTGCATTCCCTGGGGCCAGGAAATTTTTTTGCAAAATTGGACCTGACCCAGGCATACCAACAACTGCCTGTAGATGCTGAAACTGCAGAGGCACAAACTATTATCACTCACAAGGGCGCATTTAGGTGCAAGCGCCTGCAATTTGGGGTCAGTGTGGCGCCAGGGATTTTTCAGAGCGTCATGGAAAGACTGTTCCAGGGAATCCCTGGCACTGTCCCATATTTCGACGATGTGCTAGTGACAGCACATGATGAGGCCCAACTCAAAGCTAGGTTAAGGAGGGTCCTGGCCAAATTCAGGACAGCGGGACTATATCTTAAGAAAGAAAAGTGCACCATAGGAGCCCGGGAGGTCACTTTTCTGAGTCACAAAATTGATGGGGAGGGGATCCACCCAATAACAATCAAGGTCAGGGCCATTAGGGAAGTCCCCACACCGCAAAATAGGACACAGTTGCAGGCATTCCTGGGCCAACTAAATTTTTATAATTCCTTCCTTAAAGGAAGAGCAACAGTGGCAGAGCCACTGCATAAGCTCTTGGGGAACAAAACACCTTGGTCGTGGGGACCAAAGGAAGACAGGGCCTTCCATGGTGTCAAGGACCTTCTCTCTGAGGACACATTCCTCATGAGATATAACACCACCCTGCCAGTGTATCTGACATGTGACATCTCACCTTTCGGAGTGGGGGCAATCCTCAACCATAAGCTTCCCAGCGGGGCCGAAGCACCCATAGCCTTTTACTCTTGTACATTGACCAAACCAGAGAGGAATTACAGCCAGCTGGATAAAGAGGCCCTGGCTCTGATGGCAGGCATTAAGAGGTTTCATGAATACCTCTTTGGCAGGCATTTCACCCTAGTAACGGACCACAAGCCGTTACTGGAATCTCTGGCAGGCGACAGACCCACACCATTGGCACTCTCACCCCGGATGACACGGTGGACAGTTACTCTGGCAGCATATAATTATATGCCGATCCACCGACCGGGCACACACCTATCCCACGCAGATGCACTAAGCTGGTGCCCCTTGAAAGGGCCACAGGGCTAAGGGGACACCAAGGACTCCATCCTCCTAATAGATTGCACCCAGCATGGCCTGATCACCTCCAAAGAGGTGGCTGCACACACAGCCCGGGACCCGGTAGTCAGGAGGGTCTTGAACTGAACATTGAGGGGATGGCCAGAGGAAGCCAGTGGGAAAGAGTTTACACAATTCCTTAAGGTTAAGGAAGAGCTAACAGCTCACCAGGGGTGCCTACTGAGAGGAGATAGGGTAGTCATTCCCAGGAGCCTACAGAAGGGTGTCCTCGAGACCCTGCATGAAGGCCACCCGGGGATGGTTAGGATGAAAGGCCTGGCTAGGAGCTACGTATGGTGGCCAGGGCTAGATAAGGACATCCAGCAGTGGGTTGGCATGTGCCAACCATGCCAACAGTCGTGAGCCGCCCCCCATGTCACCCCCCACCAGCTGGGAGAGCCCACCGGGGGGGGCTGGTCCAGGATTCACATTGACCTGGCAGGCCCGTTCCTGGGCCACACCTTCCTGGCAGTTGTGGATGCTCACTCTAAGTGGCTAGAGATAGCTACCATGAGCTCCACAGCATGCCAGGCAGTCATCAAAACACTGAGAGGACTATTCACAACCCATGGGCTACCAGACGTCTTGGTTTCCAACAATGGGCCCCAATTCATCGAGGCGGAATTTGAGAACTATTTAGCTAGCCAGGGAATCTGACATGCCTTATCAGCCCCTGGGATGGCGAGCACAAATGGTCAGGCCGAATGGATGGTTCGGACAACCAAGGAAACCTTGGGCTGAATCCAGCGGGGCGACTGGCAAGCGAGGGTTGACGAAATCCTCGCTTGACAGCACGTCACCCCTTGTAGAACCACAGGGAAAAGCCCAGACGAATTACTCATGGGGTGTAAGCTTAGGTCAGTCTTGGATAGACTGAACCCATGCTACACCCCCACAGTAGAAAAACCACGCACCCCGACACCCCGTACATTCGACCTGGGAGACCTGGTGTTCACCCTAAACTTAGCCAGCGGCCCCCAGTGGGAGGAAGGGGAGATAACGAGGTTAACTGGACCCAAGTCATATGTAGTGTCTTTGGGGGACGGCCGGGAATGGAGGCGGCATGTTGACCAGCTCCGGAGGCGACATACACCACTGGGCCTGCAAGGGGGCCCACCACCACCCGAACCTAACACCAGGGATTCTCCCCCCCCCATAGGTGCCAAAAGCGGGGACTTCACGGGGTACTTACCCAAAGTTGATGAACCCGAACTCCAAGCTGAAGGAATGACACCTGCACGGGAAAAGGCCGCGCCCAAGGGCCTCCCATTGCCTCAGAGGGAGACAAAGGAGCCTCCCCAGAGCACACCTACCTCCGCTGCCGACGCCCCGCTGACTGAAGTGTGCAGGTATGAGCGGACCTTAAACCCCTGCCTATTTGCATAATTAAACCCCCGCCTATTTGCTGCTGGGAGGGACGGGGTGTTGGATCCATATAAGGATCTGGGAGGGGATTTCTTGGGCGGGAAATCCCTGAGCCAGGACTGGTTACACTTAGGTTTCAAATATACTATAAATAGCCTTGTGAGGGCAGTTTAAGTTCACTTCCGTTTATCCACTGTATCTAATAAAGTACTTGGAAAGAGCCTCCCTGCCTCGTCCTTATGAACACAGGTGTTTCAAAACTCATTTTTTTTGAGAGAGGACTTCCAGTTCTGGAGGCAACAGGACGTGAGAGAGCGAGCTCTGCCTCTCACGCCTGAAACCCGCTTCTTGGGGGGC
>JANHFO010003156.1:197075-210264 GCA_032468095.1 Pareas carinatus | reverse complement strand
CGACCCCTGCGGCACCCCACACCTGAGGCGCCGAGGAGCCGACCTCTGCCCTCCCGTCAACACCGTCTGCCACCGGTAGTATTTTATCTAACACTTGAACGGTTTATTAAGATTTTTGGGTACTCTTGGCAGTCTTTGTGATTACGTTCAGAAAAATCTATAGTTTTGGATATTTAAGTATTCTCCAACTCTTCAGGATATTTATAAATATTAAATAGCATTGATTTCAGCACAGAATCCTGAGGGATGTGCCACAGCTCAGTTTCTTTTATTGTGAGAAAGGTCTTCATTTGCTCCTCTGGTTGTGTATGTGTCTGTGTTTTTCTTTTTTTTCTAATTGCTTTAAGGTTAACTAAATAGTAAATGTCTGTTGCAACTTTTATAACAACATACACTTCTAGAAACATTTTATTCTATTTTTTCCTGGCAGGATTTTTTGGCCACACTAATGGAAAAAGAAAAGAAAAAAATCAGTTTAAGTAGCTTGTAATCTTTCATCCATTTTTGGGTTGCAGAATTTTTAGGGTGCTGGGAATTCAGAGGGTTTTAGCCCCAAATCATTTACCAAGATCAGGAAAGCTATGCGAGAATCTATTTGGCGGTTACAGCGTTTAAAATCTAGTCATTAACTACTTTGGGGTCTTTGATCATCTTTCCTTTCTTCCCAAATCTTTTATCACAGATTTTATAAAAAAATAAAATACGTGTTTTGTGTTGCATAAACCTGAATGTAATGTGGTTAAGCTCGCTTATGATTATAGGAGAGAAGATAAATTCAACTCATAAATGATGAAGCTGATTAGCTACAACACATCTTACTTACTGAAATTAAGAAGCTTTTAGTATCTAGCTAGAATTTATGCTTTTGAGGGAAGTGGGGACTTCCCTTCAAATTACTGTTGACTCCTGGCAATTGCCTGAGCAAATTCTTGCAATTTTGTTGACAAGATTTCGTAAGTGGTTTGCCATTGCCTGCTTCCTAGGGCTAAGAGGGAACAACTGGCTCAAGATTACCCAGCTGGCTTTGTGCTTCAGGCAAGACTAGCCTGTTGCCTTAACCTGGGGTGAATATAAAGAAGAGGTTTATATTGAACTGGACCACTGATGGATGACAAACCTAGAAAAGATGATCTCATTCTCCTTATTGTAATATGCAGCCATTGGTTTTGGGTGGCAAGTTCTCCACTTCCATTGTACTTCTAGCCATATGTTGTGGCTAGAACAGCTTGTATGTGGATTTGTCACATTCTTCTGCCCTAATGTTCTGTCATTATTAAAACAACAGCCAAAGCCTTACAACCTAAATAAGAAGAAGCCAAGCATCTTTTATAAGCCTGTAGCACTATGTAGCAATGGTCACAGCTATAGTGTGGAACTACTGCCTTACTGCTCTTACGCTGAAGGGTAGCTTTTTAAATATGAACATCTAGATTTTCCTATTTGTTAGGAAAAGAATCTAACCAATTCAGTCTGGTTCGTGAGAACAGGTTGCCAAATTGCCACAATCATTATAGCCAAGTCCCAAACTCATTTCCCTCCCCCCTACTCTGTCTGGACAAGCTGGCTTATCCAGATGGAGTGGAAAAGAAAGAGATCAGGATTTGTATGTACAATCAAAGCCAGATCCTTGAGAAGACTCTGCTTTGAGTTTTCTAGAGAGCCAGCATGCCTAGGTAGAAAGAGCTGAGCTTTAACTAAGATACTAGGATTTGAGTATCTAGAGGATAACTTATTTTCAGTTGATTCCTTTTTAATGGAATGTGATATGCCTGATTGTACTTTATGGAGGAAGAGTTTTTTTTTAAAAAAATGCACTATTTAGTTTAGTAGGACTTTGAGCATGAAATTGTATTAAATCAATCCAGTTCTAAATAGAATTATGGATTGCGTTTAAGATTGCAATTGATGCTCTTTATTATTAGAGACTTTAAAAATATTTTAATTATCTAACTGGATGTCATATCGGCAATATAAATTTTTTTACCATCCACACTTAAGAAGGGTGTCAGGCTACCACATCTTTTCTCTTCTGTTCTCTGAATAAAGCATCCATGATCATATTTTGTAATTTTTTATTATTGAGAGATGCTATCCAGGTTGAAAGGAAGTCTTTATATGGATGTTTTTTCCAACCTGAAGTCTTTCCTTTGCAAACCACTGTATTCATCAAAGGTTTCAATCTAACATTAGTTACATTTTTATTTGGATCAGATTCTTGAATGTGTATTATCAAGTTGATAAGCAAGATCAATCCAAATTGAAATTGTAGCGATTCATGTGTTGTAAAATTTGACAATCTCTGTTCTATTGACAGGAACGATTAGCTGTTTTTTTAAAAATCTTTGTTGAAATAACAGCTTTTTTAATTAAAAAAAACCAATTGGTATATCATTTTTTTATTTTTATTTATCAAATTTAGACATGGTTCACCTCCAAATTACTCTAATGTTTAATATTTATCCAATCAGATATTGCCCAATTTGGACAACAGCTCTATCTGAGCCTGGCCACCTGCTGATATCTGCACTCTAGCTAATCTTAAAGAAAAATAATTAGGACTATTTGAAGACAATTTCTAATCCTATGACTGCAGACTCCCATGTAATGTAGCAAATTATCTGCAAATTATCTCTCCTGGTTTCAAAAATGACTTGTTCAAGAGGCCAGCTGTTTTTGAGAAGTGTATGAGCCAAACCTCTTTGTGACTTAGTTGTTCAAGCTGAAGCCGATTGTGCACTGGGAAAATAAGGACGATTTTAAAAATAAAGAGCCTGTCTATTTATGGGTGTTTGAGTCTTGGATGCTTAGCTGGCTCTTTTGGAGAGATCTGAGACTTTTCATCACTTTGGATTGTTAAAAGTGGTCGATGACTACCAGTACAGTTTGAATGGAATTTATAGCTCTTCTAATTGAAAATTAATTTGTTTTCTGCCTTTGGTAGTCAAAGATAAAGGTGAGCCTTTGTTTGATGCTGCTGTATTTTAACCGTGTCAGGGAATTCCAGCCAGGAGAACACTTATCTTTCCTTCTTTCGCGCAAGCTGAATATTTTACGATAGTCTGCAATCTTGGATTTCAGTAGCGACCTTCATGCGTGTGTCCCACGGGTGCTTTACAGTCAGTAAAGTTAAAATCAGATCTGATAGCGCGGGTGTGTGTGTGCTAAAACAATTGTTTTAAAAATGCTGACTAAAAAGAATCCTTTTAAATGGTTCCCAAGTTGAGGCTACTTTCTGCTTATCAGACAGTCAGTGTCCACAGTTGAGTATGAAACTATTTAAAGTCATCTTAAACTTTTGTTTTTTAGGAACGGAGGAAAGGATATCATCAGAAAATGCCCAGATTTGTAAGACAAGCTTAAATCTATAAAATAGGGGAAAACAAGTGATTTAATGACCCAAGGAACAATTTTGTAGTAAATACATACCCTAGCAGGTCCCTGTGAAAACTGAAACACCCACCCGCTTCTCATATGCATTTGAAGCAATGAGAGGGCAGAAATCAGCCAACTGACCAGTAGAGATATAGGAATGGATTTACACCTTAATAGGAACAGTAACAAAAAAATCCTGCAGTATTGTCTGAAATGCTAGATGTTGTAAAATTTGCTTGAATTTAAACAGGAGGGTTTGAACTTGGCACAATTAGAGAGCCGCCTTTTCATGATCGATACAGCTGCTAGACCTGGGTTGCCAAAAATCCAGAAATAGATTTTTCTGTATCTCTTTGCTTACCCTTTAATGCAGTGGGCCTCAACCTTTTGGGCACTAGGGATCGGTTCCATGGAGAAAGCTTTTCCCGTGGACCAAAGGGGGCGTGGTTTTGCATCCTGCCTGCATCCTGTCAATGAGGCTTGACTTGCTTGCGCAGTCCGATTGCTGGCATGCCACGAACTAGTGCCGGTTCATGGACCAGGGGTTGGGGATCCCTGCTCTAATAGTCCTCCACATAGTTTCAGCTCAAATCTGGTAGCCTGAGAAGGAGCTTCAAAGAGACTTGTATCTTGCAGAGGCTCTCTATGAAAGGATGGCAGGAGGCATAAGGGGGACAAATGACAAAATGTTCATTGCAACTTCACCAGCTGCATGTTCATCATTTCCCACAGTGATTAGGTGTAACTGATATGGAGGTAGGGAATTCAAGTAATCTTTGCTAATTCTCTCTGAAAGGTCAACCAGAGAGGTCTTAACCTGCCAATGCAAATGTTTAGGTTAATGGTAGTTGCATGTGGAAGGAGAAATTTGCAAATAGGCAGTGGTGCGAACAGTAATGGACATTCCTCAGTATGTCCATGCAGTTTATGTTTGTTTCTTTTTGAAGACAAAATGCAGCCTTCGGTCTGAACAAGTTATACTTCCCCATTTCAATACAGGTAATTCTCGACTTACAACTGTTCGTTTAGTGACCATTCAAAATTACAGCATCACTAAAAAACGTGATTTATGACTGTTTTTCACACGTACAACCATTGTAGCATCCGCATGGTCATGTGGTCAAAATTCAGATGATTGGCAACTGACTCATATTTATGATGGTTGCAGTGTCCCGGGGTCATGTGAACATCCTTTGAGACCTTCTGACAAGTAATGTCAATGCAGAAGCCAGATTAATTTAATAATCATGGACTAACTTAACTGCAGCGATTCACATAATAAATGTGGCAAGAAAGCTCATAAGATGGGCTAAAATTCATTTAACAAATGGCTAGCTTAGCAATATAAATTTTGGGTCTCAATTGTAAGTTGAGGACTACCTGTACTATAAAAACATCCCTATAGCAGAATTTTGCTCCTAACAACCCTGGATCCGACCCTTTATCTGTTACTTGCTAAGCTAAATAATTCTGATTATATTCTTGGAGAAATGAATGCTTTTTTTTGAAAAAATAATTCTTTTTTCTTTTTAAAGCAAATCTGCACTGTTTCTAAGAATTGCTAGTTTCTTTATTGCAGTAACAGATCAGAACATATTTTCCAAAGAATCAAGGTATGGAGAGGCTACAAAGCTGCATTCTTCTATATCAGTGATGCGAACCTATGGCACACATGCCGCAGCGGGCACACAAAGCCCTCTCTACTGGCAAGTCCCCCAGCATCGCCTCAGTGCTGAGCATGCTTAGAAAGGAGTCACGGTGCCAGGCGATGATGTCACAGGGCCATGCGCATGCTCAGAAAGAGAATAGCGGTGCCAGGCAATGACGTCATGGCTGCGACTCATTAGCCGTGACACATCCAGGTATTCAGTGTCTAAAAGGTTAGCCATCACTGTCCTATATGGTAGGAGTACCAATATCGTACAACCCACCAAGATGAATGGAGAACTAGTGCAATGCGATGGTTAAAATGTTGGACTGGAAATAAAGAGAGCCTTGTTGAGAACCCATTCCATCAGGGAATTCGTTAAGTGTCTTCAGAAAGTTTTTGTACAGGTAAAAATAGGAGATCTCCAGACATGGGCATTTAAGTTTCTGAAAGAAAGGCAGAATATAAATGTAATCAATAATGTAATCTAGCAGGGATATATAATCGGTTTTTCAGGTTGCTGATATTACCAAACCATATTAGTTTGGCAGATTGTGATGTGGGTTGATTGGCTGAGTGCATCTGGTTTGGTGAATCACAAATTGGACAGGCCTGAAGAGCACGGCTAGTACCGGTATTAGGAATTGGCTACCATAGTTGTCTAGTGTGAAGTTGACACACAGAAAATCACTTTCAGAGCTGTGTCTCTGTATTTTGCTATGAATTATTCAGCAGGGAAGAAAATCAAAATATGGTTGCGGAGCACTTGAAAATAAGAAAAGGTGCTTTAGAGCACACAGGCAGATGAGCATACCAATTGTTTGTGACTCTTGCAAGCAAATGTGTTTTTTTCTGAGATTGTGAGAATGCCCCCTAGGAGCTGCCACATTATCTCAGAAAAAGACACAGCTGCTGTAAAGAGTCGCAGACAGATGCTACGTTTGCTCCATGCGTACTCGGAAGCAGCTATTAGGAATCAGATCAGAAGCATTGTGTAACCCTAGAAAGAAGATTGTATAAATCTTTGTTGGCACTAGCTTCTGATTCACCTTCTGCTTCGACCATACATCGTAGATTGGCACAGGAAGACCAAGGAGACATGCTGGATATTTTCATGACGTAATCATAAATATATGGGACCACTTGATGAAGATACTTTGAAAAGAGTGGTGCCAAAAGATTTGTTTCTTATTTCCATCAAGTGAATTTAATCATGTGAGGGGAAGGTTGTATGGATAAGGATTTCAATTAGTATATTAATTACGGGATCCTGTAGAAAAGATTCTTCCTTATTCACAGTAACCCCTTTTCTTCTGTTAGCAAGGAGCTGATTTGTCCTCTGCGCTGCTTGCTCCACTGCCTTCTGCACTCATTCCCACTACTCTGGTTATTATATGTTACGAGCTGCAATTCTATCTCTTTGAAATATGGTAAGCTGATACAAATATATAGTGTTTAGTGTTTCTTCTGATGATAAGAATAAATTATCTGGTAGATGTTCTGATTATGTATTGTGCAAATTCTTGACCTACCGATTTTTTATTTTAAAAGTATATGCAGGAAGTCCTCATTTAGCAACCACAGTTTGTACTGACAACCCAGTTGTTATGTGAAGAGTAGATTTAATTTTTTTTAGATCAGATTGTTTAAACCGTGCCGTTATTATTTGTATAACAACTCAAGGCAATGAACATGCTGTATCTGATACTCCTTCCTCCTCCTATTTTCCCTACAACTAAAACTCTGTGAGGTAAATTGGGTTGAAAGAGAGTGACTGCCCCAGAGTCACCCAGCTTTTTTCAGAACTAAAGCAGGACTAGAACTCACAATCTTCTGGTTTCTAGCCCAGTGTCTTAACCACTAAAACAATTTGCTTCTATTTACTAAAGAAATCACAATGACCTTATTTTAACTTTCTATTGCTTCATAGATCTCCAAAGATCATAAATGACAAGACTGGTCGCAAATTTGCTTTTTCATTCCTATTGCAACTGTGAATGGTTGCTAAATGAATTTGTTATTAAATAAGGACAACCCACAAAAACCCACAAATCTTTCTCTTGGTTAAATGTAATTATCTTTGATGCTTTGAAACTGAGGGTGTGGTTGCTAAAAAACCTTTTGTTTGCTTTTTACATTAATTTAAGGCAGTCTTAATGATATAAGGTGTGTGTGTGTGTGTGTGTGTGTGTGTGTGTGTGTGTGTGTGTGTAGGGAGAGAGAGAAAATAGAGACTCTAAATTATGACTTTTATTCACTCACCTAAGGTTAATGATTTTTGTTATTCAGGGTATAGTGAATTCTCAGACCCAGCATGAAACCATAAATGTTATTTTAATATCCCAAAATATTATGGAAACAAGATCATTTCTTTTCTACAGACAGTTCAAAAGAAAAACTAAAAATTCACTATTTTGTATGTTCACAGCACCTGCAGATTTAATTAAACCTTTCCTTCCATATAATAACAATAATTATAACCGAGAAACCTAAAAGAATAAGATCTCTAAGCAGTGCTTTAAGTGCTTGCAAGAAGAAAAACTGTTTAAAATGGAAGGCAAGAAGTAATTACACATTTTAAGATTATTTTTTAAAAGAAAGCAGTTTTGTAAAACATACATGTAGATCATAAAGAGACAAATATTAAGTTTGAAGTGCTGCAAATGAATATGAGTTATTTTGTGTTTATAATTCAGACTCATTTGCTGACAAATCAGCAGTAAAGATTAAGTAAAACCTGTGTTCTATGATTGAGGAATACAGATTAACTTGAAGGAAAATATGGAAAATGAAACTGCTTTTTCAATGTTCATTTGTGGCAATATTAAACCCTTGTCTCCTCCACGAATTCCAAACTTAGAAGCAAATTTTATTTCAGCAAGGATTGTGCAAAGAACCAGAGGCCCATATTACCAACTGAAAGTGGAACGGAAGCATAAATTCAGTTATGGGACAGGCATCTTGGTTCCTTTCAGATCTCCCATAACATCAGACAATATGATCAAGGGACAGGGATGATAAAAGTGGAAATTTCAAACATCTGTCAGATATGAGGTTGCTCACTACAAAGCAGTACTGGATAAATAAATGTCAGTCTTTTCCTGATAGCCTGGACATGAAATATTGTTTTTTGAGGATTCATTGAAACGTACATAAATGTTGTAGCATGCAGTTCTCTTGGCAAGCTTTCAGCCAGCTGTGCTGCATTGAACCATATTTCATATCATTTTTTGTTCCGCTTTTTTCCAATTTCTTCTCTATACGATAATATCAACAAGCGTCCCAGGACCTCCGAGCACGCTTTGTCGTAATTCAGCTAACTTTGGATTCCCCACTTTTACTTCTCAGGATCACTTTTGTAATTTCTGCATTTTTGCAAAGCTGAGTTTTTCCCAGATATGGTACCTTGTTTCCCTGAAAATAAGCCCTAACCAGAAAATAAGCCCTAACATGATTTTTCAGGATGCTGGTAGTATAAGCCCTACCCCCAAAATTAAGCCCCAATTAAGATCGTCAGCCAGACAGATGCATTTAGTATTTCTCTGAAAATAAGACCCAACCAGAAAATAAACCCTTATGTGTCTTTTAGAGCAAAAATTAATATAAGACTTGGTCTTGTTTTCGAGAAACATGGTAGTTAGGTCTATCTTATGTCTGAGTTTTGCCCTAAACACCAAATGTATCCAAATTTGGATATAAAAAAGGAAGGAATTTATATCTGCTTAAAACCTATGAATAAAAACAAACAAAATCACTAAACACAGAAATATATTTCACTCTCTATTTATTTAATATAAATATATATTGTAACAGCGGGCACTTCTCTTTGTAAAATAACCTATATTTCTGATCAATCTTCCAAAAATGTTATGAGTAAACAATTAACTGCTATTTCCAAAGACATTTTTTATTCCTATAGTAAATACTTATATTAATAGTTAGTAGGAGGCAGTTTTCCAATTTGTGGAAACATAGTAGTGAGGCTTCTTGAACTAAATAGGGTATTTTAAGTTTGTTTGGGTGGAATTGCTAGTGCCCATTGCCTAAAAGCATTAAAGAACAGATTTTGATTGTGCATTATCAGCTGATGATTAGCATCTGTTAGGGGAAATAAGCAGTTTATTAAGCTTTACTGTACAGATGGCAATTGGAAGGATTCGGATGTAAACTGAATTTTCTGTGCTGTCATTTTATTGCTCAGAGCAGCTGGTTTTATTAGTCAAATAGCAGTAGTATGTTTGAATAAACCTTGAGAATTCCTGTTAGCTGCTATTGCTTAGGAGGTGCCAAAAGCATCCAAAGGAATGGTTGTTTACAACAAAGTTTCTGTAACTTGTTTAAGGGATAAATATGTTAAATAAGGCTATAAATATAAGGCAGATGGCTTTAAATGTTAATTTGCTGGAACAGCAATTGCTTTTTTTCCTGCTTTTTAAAAATTATATAAGCAGCATTTCACTTCTTAAAGAAATAAATTCTGGCTTCCTGAGTGCAAATAGAGATACATAAACTACACATTGAAAATTATTCCCAAAGAGAGACATAATTTAAATCTTAAACAGACTTGAGCAGATAATAGACTCTGTCTCTCCATTTACATTAACCCAACAAACATGAAATTGAGAATTTGCCTTTACGAAGGTAATATGCCTTAGCAATGTATATTTATCTACTCAGAATAAATCGAACTGTATTAAATGTCATCCTACAGTTTGGTCTAGTTTCCCTGATATGGTGCTTCTGGGTAACTTTTCTGATGCCTCCTGAGAACTCTGTCCTAGGCATGACCCAATGCTTCTGGCAGACCCCAGCTAAGGTATAGGATATGGAGTCACAAGTGTAGCTGTGCCCATTGACCAAAACATTGGAGATCCTCAGCTAGATAATTGCAGATCCAGAACCTAAGGGGTCCTTGCTTCTGTCTTTTACCCAATAGGTTAAGGTCAAAATTCAAAATCAAACTGAGAGATGGGAAGTGTTAATAATACTGATGACTTGAGCATTTGTAAGTTTCCTAGTGATATCACCATCTTACGTCTAGGCATAGGATGTTTCCTCCTTATTTGGAAATAAGCCTTTTTATATGGCCATCCAACTGACCATGATTACCGAATGTTTTACCAAATAGCAAGGACAAAAATGTGAGTCATCTTTCATCTGTATGTTGGGTATCATGGACTGTAGCTTTAAACACCACAGTTTTAATTACACAACAGGGAACCTTCTTGGTAAATTCGTGAGTAAATTTGTGTGAGTACAAAATGAAACATGTAGACAACATATATATTAAATATACAGAAATGTCAAATTTATTGGTATTGCTAAAAAAAAACCAGCCCTGCAGGGTTCAGCTGTTGAAGAAAATGGTTTGGTACATTATTGAACTGGTGAATGTCCATTCTGTGAAGACATGGCACAAAGATTGGCCAATTGTACATTTAAAATCACACACCCCCAAAAATCATGTCATCTTCAAGACCAGTAAATGCATTATTATATTTTTGTGAATCACTGCTGGACTGCTGAAAACATTTTAAAAGGTGGCAGTAGCAAATCAGTTCTGTAACCCTGCCAAAAAACCTGCATAGATGCAGCCATCCGGAGTCAAAGCTGACTTGAGGGTGATTTAATCTCCATTTTCAGATACATGAAGTAAAACTTTGTTGGGTTTGTTACAAAAAGCTAATGTAACTTTTCCTTTGGGAACTTTGCACAAATTAAAGTAACACAAATCCTAACCACCTACTCACTAAAGAAGACAAAATAAATAATTCATCACTCTTTTGCTTTATATTTTTGGATCTCTAGGTTATTCTTGCTCCTGCCGTCAAAATATATGCCATGTTAGTCAGCTCCTGTCAGCAGAATGGGAGGGGGGTAATTTCCCTCTCCCGGAGCCCTTTCCCCATCCACCCTTAAATTTATTTTGATAGGTTGGGGAACCACTACAGCAGGTTTTGTGGGATAAAGAAGTATCTATTCATGAAGATAAGAGATTTTGGGGGGAGGGTAGGAATCTGTAATAATGCTTGTACATTTCGGCAGTCAGTGATGTCTGTTTTTGGCATAGTGTCAACAATATTTTCAGTTTTGTTTTTTTTACCAACCCAAAGAATCAATGAAGACAAATAATAGGTTTGATTGCTCTTAAAGGATCACTTCTGTTGTTATATTGCTACAGTGAAAGTATATTCTGTGCCATTTTACAATTCTTTATTGGGGCACATTATTTTTTTTGACAAATCAGCATGTATGAATCTCCCCTGCAGTTTTGCTATCTTGTCTGATTGTGACTAACCACATATGACAAATTTTCTGAAATTTCATAATTTCAAGTCATCAGTTAGAAAGCTGTGGATTTAAATGCAATTCTTCAGTAACAAAAGTCTGAAGTACAAATAGAAAAATATTGTTGACAAATGCTAACTATGATGGAATCTTGTTGCAGAATGCTACTTGTGACTGTCAAAAATGAAAGTCTTAACTTTGCATCAGAATGTTGGACTCTTCACTCCTCCATTTATCTGCCTGAGAATTACATCTGTAATTTCATTATCTTCTTGGAATCACAGTTGCTGAAGTGACATTACTGCTTTACTGGTTTCTATTGAGATCTGAAGAACTATGAGGAGAAAATGGAAGCGGCACATAGCACATCCCAAATGGGTTCCATATGTACCGTTGCTTTTAAAATCTTGAAACATTTAAGGTACTTTTTAAAAAAACGCCACATGGGAGGATATTTCTGAGAGAAGCTTACACTGAGAATTGATTCTGCTCAAAGCTTCAGCTTAGATAGCCTGGGTGGCCTAATTATGCAGTGTAACGTGCGTCCAAATCTGGAGGATAATCTGTGGTATCACCAGATACGGGTATATTGCAAAAAGAGATGCCTCTGCTCACTTTTGAAAGAGTCTGTCATCATCTTGTCATTTCATTATAGACCGCAGCATGTAAGCAATAAATAACAGTATATGGACCGGTGTAAAACTGGCATATTTTACTGTCTCATTAGTGGGACAATATTCCAGATGATTTCTTTTTCAGGGTAAAAGAATACACCACACATCTTTTTTTCATATCTAACCATCCTACATATTCCGGGCTTTTATATGAATTTCCCCTAATATGTGTAGCTGCTAATATGAAGTCCCTGAGAAACTTTACAACACAAATTTCCCTGAGGTTGTACCTTGTTAATACATTTATCTAAGGCAGGCTTTTTAGACATCTGTTTCTCCAGTGTAAGCCCCCCTTTTTAACATAATGATTCCTTTTTGCATTTCAGTTTCAGAAGCACATTCTTTTTCAGGCATGTTCCTCCTAAACAATGTGCACTGTATGGAGATTTTTATGAGACTAGCAGAGTTCAGGCATTATTATCATTGCCTTATCTCTAGTAGAGTCTCTTTTGAGCAATCTCCAGAGGTACTCCAAAACGTTTTTTCTGCCCCGGCCGAAATGTACCCACTCTATTTCATCCCACTTGGTCAGTGCCCAAGTCAAGATTAGTGTTAGCGAAGCCCGTCCATGTTCATTTTGCATTCAGAGCAGACTTGTGGACTGTCTCCTGACTATGAGACTCTGTTATCTGAAGCAGATGTTTCATTTGGCCTCGTAGAGCCAGCCCTGTATGTTTTTAGATCCAATCTCATAGAAATCCTTGGTAAATTTCTTTTAAGTGCAAGGGCTATGTTGCAGAATAAAACAATGTCCTTGTTTTACCCAGGTTTACATTTTTGTTACTGTGGAAAGCTATAATTGAGACAAGGCACAGGTAGTCCTCGATTTACAGCAATTCGCTTAGTGATATTTAAAGTTAACAGCAGCACTGAAAAAAAGACTTAACCTAATTTTTCACACTTATTACTATTGCAGCTTCACTATGGTCACACGATCAAAATGTGTATGCTTGACAATTGGCATATATATATATGTGTGTGTGTGTGTGTGTATGTGTGTGTGTGTGTGTGTGTGTGTGTAGTCTAGTCTAGCAAGAAGCCAAAAGCACCAGCCTTAGAAAGCCTGGAACTACGCCGCCTACGATCGGACCTAAGCTTAGTACACAAAATTGTCTGCTACAATGTTTTATCTATGAACGAATATTTTAGCTTCAACCACAATAATACACGAGCTAATAACAGATACAAACTCAAAGTGAACCGATCC
>JANHFO010003156.1:165252-190099 GCA_032468095.1 Pareas carinatus | reverse complement strand
GTATCAAAAGCCGCTGAGAGGTCTAATAGGACCAGGATAGAGGAACATCCCCTATCCCGGGCCCTCCAGATATCATCTACCAACGCGACCAATGCTGTCTCGGTGCTGTAACCAGGCCTGAAGCCGGACTGGAGCGGATCCAAATAGTGAATCATGTCATTAGGCAAATCTGTTTTTTAAACACATTGTTAGAAGCCACCTGGGAAAGTTGCAAATGGCAATCACATGACCCAGGAACGCTGCGGCCATCGTAAATACATGTTGATTGCCGAGCAACCGGATTTTGATCACATGACTGAGGAGATGCTTTGATGTTTGCAAGCGTGAGGTCTTTTTTCAGTACCATTGTAACTTTGAACAGCGGCTGAACAAATGGCTGTAAACCGAGAACTATCTTTAGCTGAGGAGATTGTTTATCACAGGTGGGGTTGGTTGAACAGTGGCTGCCACTCTGGTGCTAGCTCAGTCTTCACCAGAATGATAATTTTGAGATTACTTGGGTCATACTTTCAAAATCCCAGTAATTAATTTTAGCACAAATATTAGAAGAAGGATAAAAGGCCCTTTGCCGTAAAGATTAGCACTTATTTGATCCAGACCCTAAATTTGCTGGCCAGCAGATTTTCAAAGCTAGCACTTATCACTGTCAACTAACATAATAATGATGAATGCTTAATTTAAATGAGGTTGACCTTTGACAATATTACCTGCACCATCATATTTGTACCTTTCCTCCCTCTTTTTTATTATATTTTATAGCAAGGTTACAAAAATAAACTGAATACAAGCATACTGATAAATGGTGAAACAAACAATGAAGTGCTAAAAACAGTTCATGAACTACAAAAACACCCAGGCCTAAAAAAGAACATAAAATATAAAAAAGAACCACCACCAGCATTCCCAAAACAAAAAGAATCTAAGTAAAATTTAAAAGCCATTTTACCACTGTAATTTTACATGCTTTAGTAGAGATATCTCAGGAAAAGTCTGCTGGCAAGTGAATTCAGGATCTGGAATTAATAAGAGAGTTTCAAAGAAAGTGCCTTTTATCTTTCTTTCTAATATTTGTGTTGAACTGAGCGACCTGCATACATATTATTTGAGCATTCCTGATTTCTCATAACCTGGTGAGTGCAAGATGTTTAGACAAGTAAGAATTTTAACTCCATTTTTTTTAAAATTTGGAAACTTTACCTATTTTTTTCCTGAGGTAAAAAACTACAAATCACTGGAAATTATCTTCCAACGGACTTAGAAGATGTTTGAGAGCCATTATGATCCTGTTTCATAGGCTTTAATTTTGTTTACATTTGGTTGCAGATAGAGGCAAACTTTCTTTGAATAAATCTCTATATTCTCAGTATTATCCTTTTTTTTCAAAACAAAGAAAAAGTACACAAGATATTTACAGGAGACAAAAAGAAAAAGGGAATGCAAATATTTCTCTTGACAATTTGAATTTTAGCTAAAAATTTAATCAAAGTTTGAGCATTTGACGTTCTGTATCTATTTGGTTTTCCTTTCTGGTGTACTGCATTACATTCCTCTTTTAACAGCCTGAAAAATTCATTTTGTACTTTTGTATCTGGTTCTATGCTTGTGTTTTGCAATGAGCCTAAAATCTGGCATGGTTTATCATGCGTTAGATGTGTGTACCCAAATCACCAGGGATGACAGCTTTGTAATTAAAACGTAAGCCTGTCATGTAGAAACTGTAATTATGTGGTCAGAGGCTTGACTGGGAATAGAACAAGGCAAGAAATTCTGCACATCATAGAAAGGCAACATGAAGAAACAGTGTCCTTGGGATGCCTAGGGAGGCCTTGCTAACCTAATCTACTCTAACCCCATAGCAGAAATATTACCATCCCTGGTCACTCTGGAGGAACATCTTGCTGCAAATGTTCCCATAATAATCAGAAACGAGAGCAGATGGTGAAATCTAGAGAGGGGTGATGAAAGAGAAAATGTTGTGAAGGGGATACAATGATGGAAAGGCCCCAAATTACGTGCCGACTTCAAAAGTCTTGGAGGACACTCCTGAAGACTTCCAAAAGTTGTTACCAAAGTTTCAAGGTTAACAGAACGAAGAAATTGTTTCTATACAGTTCTTTAAATATATTCAATATACTTTGGTTTGTAGTCAAGATTATAGAAGTGTTAGCAGTACAGATGAGCATATTCAGGAGTCGATTATTAAATCTTTCCAGGTTGAAGTTTAAGAACAGCTTATCCCCATAATCCCTGCTGCAATTGACATTTATTTTACTAGGAGATAATAGTCCAAAGTTAAGGATTTGGGATACAATTGAATCATTGCAGAGTTTACCAAATAACTTGGTTATCTCTTGCTGTAGACTGCAACTTTACAGAGTATAAGAAATAGCAGCTGAGTGTATGAAACCCTTTCTCTCTACATCTTCCTCCCCCATTCATCTTTCACAGTTCGGGTAGGAACAAAAAATTGTTTTGAGATTTCTGTCCCATTTCTATTTTACATACTGTATTACAAAGATTAGTCATTGTGGGAATGATTTATTACTGTATTCATCTTGTGTGTTTTGACTGTTCCTTTCCATGCTGGTTATTCAGCTACTGAAAAGGTAAAGGTTCCCCATACACATGCGTGCTAGTCAGGTCTGACTCCAGGGGCAGTGCTCATCTCCGAAGAACCAGCGCTGTCCAAAGACGTCTCCATGGTCATGTGACCGGCATATACTAGACGCCGAACGGCACACAGAGCGCAGTTACCTTCCCACCAAAGTGGTCCCTATTTTTCTACTTGCATTTTTACATGCTTTCGAACTGCTAGGTTGGCAGAAGCTGAGGCAAGTAAAGGGACCTCTCTCCATTACATGGCACTAGGCATTTGAACTGTCAACCTTCCGATCAAAGAGCTCAGTGTCTCATCCGCTGAGCCATCCTGCACCTCTATTAAAAGAAAAAGTGAAATATCTCTCTCCTTTCCCAACCTCCTTTAGGATCATGAAGGATGACATTTCAAGACTCACTATCTTCAGGATTCTTTGTGAATTTGTGGTTTATTTATCGGACATTTTGTTTCTATTACATCCAAGAGTGAATGTTTCATTGTTTATAGGAACTAGGGAATGTTGTAATAGCAATACAAAGTACAGGCAATCCTCCACTTTACAGCAATTTGTTTAGTGATCATTTGCCTTATGACCAGTTTTCATACTTATAATTCTTGAAGCATTCCCATGGTCACGTTATCAAAGGTCAGACACTTGGCAACCGGTATGCAGTGTCCTGGGGTCATGTGATCACGTTTTGCAATCTTCTGACAAGTAAGGACAATAGGGAACTACTTTCACTTAACAACCATCTTACTAGCTTAACAGCTGCAGTGATTCACTTAAACACTGTGGCAAGAAAGGTCATAAAATGAGCAAAAGCCACTTAACAATTGTCTTGCTTAGCAACGGAAATTTTGGGGTGAATTGATGTTGCAAGTAGAGCATTACCTGTACAGTACTGTAAAATGTTAATGTATGAAATATCAGATGGGTAGCTATTTCTGAAAATTTTCTACATCCGTGTATTATTGTTCAGGATGTGTGAGAAAAAAACTAAGTAAATCCAACATAATGTTATCTCTATAATACTAGCACAAATGTTTGGGATTAGTGTCTTGTGTTGCAAACCCCATAGAGTTAATAATTTACATTTATTCTACTGGCTGTGATTAATTATAGTCTGTGACTACATTGACCTCTTTAGAATCTAAATTTTAGGTGGATGACAATTCTAGTTTAGTCCTTGCTCAGATGCATTATACAATTAAGAAAGCATTAGGAAATAGTTGAAAGCTGAATTGGTACTAATGGAAAAAGGAGCTTCCTTATCACGTTCAACAATAGTTTACCAACCAACACTCCTTCATAAAATTCTATGCTGTTTATGTGGCCACCTTTCCTAAGCTGTGTCAGTATGAATTAGTTTTTAAAGTAGCAAGTACTGGATGAGTTATTTCCTTATTTAATAGCAGTGCAGCTATCTCAGAAATTATTGGTGCCATGAATTAGGATTAATTACATCAACAGAAGGATGTAGTGATAACTTTCCTAGTTGTGTGCAGGTTAATTAAATCTAGTTTATGCACACTTAATAAAATATTTCACAAAATGAAAGCTTGCATTTTTGTATTTTAAAATAAATGACGTCTCAAAGAATGATAGCTTTCACTTTATATAAGAATATTGTTGCTGCTAGCCAATAATTTAAACATTTTTGAAAAAAGGCCATAGTGGGTTTTTTTCCCCAGAGGCATGACTTAAATAATAGGTTAAAAAAAAACATCTCAAACTTTCCATTCTTAATTCATCCTGAAATGAATAGCTTCTTCTTAAAGGGCTATGATTTTGCATGTTACGAAAGAATATCATTAATTGCCAACAATTCAAACACATCCTGTAATTTAAAAATGGCATTTGAAATTCTAGTTTCCAGGTGATATATGTATTATAGTTAAGATTATTTTTGTACTATGATGGTCTTGAATTAAAAAATAATTAGGATAGTTCATAGCTATTATTAGTAAATATTACGGAATGGAAATGATTGAATTACAATGTATGCATAACTTTCATTTCTAAACACCCTCAATTATGTTTTATATTAGTATATATTGGTACACCTCTGTAGTTTGAATGGCAAACAGTTTTGATGAATACTTTCAACAATTTTCCAGAGAAATAAATGGTCTTTGTCTCCTTAGTACCCATTGATTTTTCCTTCAAGGGTACATTAACAATGCTGATGGAACCTACGCTGTTGGCATCTACATTTGGCAGGGAGAAAATGTTAAAATAAAGGCATCTATAATATTTAAACATTGTCGTACAACACAGCTATATTTGAATCTGAGAAAACCGAGGGTAGGACAAAAATGCTGAAAGGGGGGGGGGAATCAGGAAAAGAACAAATGATGCAAAAAGAAAATGACACCGAGGTCTTGGTTTAATACATATGTATTCCAGGTTGATGGTTGATTTCATTAGCAAATCTCATTGTTATGCAATGTCTGTTCTTCTGCAGCAAAATGAATATTGCATTCTCTCAGGCTGTGTGTCTATTTTCTGTTGATGGATAAATGAAAGGATATATATTTGCTGCTTTTCACAGACTTTCATGCATTTTACAGGAAAAAAACAAAGCTTTTGATTCAGTTTTTCTACCCCCTCTCTCCCCTTCTGTTCTTGTAAAGCTTTTAAGAGCTGCATATTAATGAATATTTTAATACACGGTACCCTGTACAAATTAACCGGCATTACAGTGGAGATAGTCAGAATGAATTTAGTTGCTTTTTTCATGTTGTGCTGGAGAGGGGTTACATTTAAGCAAGAAACCTCCTGTCAGTCTGAGTATGCAAAGCTTTATTACTTTATACAATAGCAGCTACTCTGATACCATCTTTTTCCTATTATCCCTTTATAAAAGTGATACAGGAATTTTCATTTCCTTATACCTACTGTAATAACTATATACATATTTTTTATTTTATATTTTTTAACCTAGTACTGTAACATAAAATATTTTAAATGTTTTTGATTATAAAAGATCACAAACCTGCAAGCTTTTCTTGAATTGCTGTTGCGGTGTAATCAATTAAAATATTGGAATGAATGCATGTATTTATTACCCTACCATGTCCCAATATGGTTATGGAAAATAGACAGAAATATAAGCACCTGGGTTTCCAGAGATGATATGATTTATTCTTGCTGTCTCTGAATTTCTTGTTAGATCCAGCATAGAGGACAAATGATATGATTTGGAAGATGTAATGAAAATTTAGCAACTGGTGGCTAATAGGTCTTTCTTATCCAATGTAGCTTTTTATTGTTCAGGTACAAATATTGTAGCTTTGAAATTAAAAGGACACTTTCCTCTGGCCTAAAAGTCTCTAAAAGTCCCTCATTTTATGTAACAGGATTGAGCCAACATGATTGTGCTAAGGACTAAATATGACTTTGAATGGTATTTGCTGGAACCAAGTCAGTATCTGGATAGGAGGTTGACTGGCAATCTCATGTCTTGGGTGAAATGATGCAAACAGAAATGTGAAAATTATACATAAAAATAATGTAACAATTACAGTGATTTACATTTTCTTTCACGTGGTGCCACTAACTTGAAAAGTTACAATTTTTAGGAATACTTGTTGAAAAAAATGGTAAAGACCTAGTGCAAGATGGGTCATATTACCTTTTTTCAGCCAACTGGTTTTTATATCTTTTGAATGATCCACAGTCCATTTTTTTAAACAATAAATTATAATTTATGGAGATAGATCTTAGCTCAGAGTCAGTGGCATGCAAATTTAATAAATGATGGTGATCATCATCATCATCATTGCTGGGAGGGAGTCACAAAGTCCATGGTATACTGATGGAGAAAGAGGTTAGTACTGAAGGCCTTCTCATTGTGAAGATTGTCATCTCTGATATTGATCCTCCATAGACATGCTCCAACAATAAAATGGTGTGTTGAGAATATATGATGGGAGCCTTTCAGATTGCAGAATCCAGAGCTCTCCCTTGTTTACTTGACATGCCAATATAGGAGGGACAATAGTTGGAGGAATAATATGCCAGCATGAGTGGAAGAATTGAAATGCATGTAGAATTAATGCTGGAAGAGACCGAATAAAACTCTTGTATTAACACCATTAGTAAATTGAAAATCAGAAAATAAGTGATTACTGCAGAGGCTTCTGCATATTAGAGAAGACTATGACCTAGGATATTTGAAAGAAGTGGAAGAGCAACTTCCTCCAACTCCAAAAAAACGTAGAGAATAATTTCTTGATGGCTGCTTTGTGCCATTTTTCTTACTGCTATATCCAGCTTCTAAATCTTCAAAAAAATCAAAAGTGTTTGAGGGATAACAGGAGTGACAAGAAAATGGGAATGGACAAGGGAGTGTAGTTAGCTAAGAAAATAATCTCAGTTAGTTCAATCAAAAAATAAACTTGACTCATGTCTGAACCGATTCACTGTGAGCATTGTGTTGGCCTTGCCCATTACTAATAATCCTCTGTGACACTATAGATGAATTGTCATCTATCCAGTCCTACATTCCTCGGCTTTTGTACAAAAGCACCACATGTCAATATAACTATCATTTTTTGGGCTTGCAAGTACTTGATGGCATCTAATGCATACATGATTCACTTTGGACATCCACAAGATTCATGATCTTCTAAATTGGTTGACAGGGTTCAATCTTGTAGATTATTACCTCATGAAGTTGAATCAAAGTTAGAAGTTGTGACCTTGTTCCTAGCAAAATTAGCTTCTGTACTATTACAGAATCTCCAGGGTTTATACACAATGTTTATGCATCCTGGATGATGTATAGTGGGTGGGGTGCAAATGTACATTTGTGCTTTTCAATACAGACAGAGGACAACCTCAACAGAAACTTGTATTTCAAGTTATCTTAACTGAAAGTAAGTGGGCCATTGTTTCACATTTGCCCATTCCCTGCCCTTTAGGGAACACCTTCCTCTTGTCTCCTTTTGGTTCGTCGTTCTATTTCTTATTCCTTCAGTTCCTCCAGTTGTACATCTCCAAAACATGGTTCAAAAGATTTGTAAGGGTTTAATAATCTGCATTTTCTAAAAGTAATATGTATGTTTGTATAATTCAGGTAACATTTTCAATAATAGCCCCTTCCCCCCCCCCTCCTAAACAATCACTTTGGTTTATGCTGGGTGTATTACATATGGTAATTTTAATTACAAGGAAAATTCACCCTTTGGACAATATTAAAATATTTGACAATATATGGCCATGATCCTGTTCCCTTGTAGAAAGGAGTAAAAAGCCGATGTTTTTATTCATGCAATACAACTTCTTGTCTGCTTATTTTCCTTTCAAAGAAATTTGGTCATATCTAGCTAAAAGCCCCCTCAAATATCAGCATAATATTTTTTTTGCACAAATGCTGGTGTTTTCCACTTATGTAGAAATAATTTTCTATATATCCATTGCTTCTCTGTTTTGTTAAATATTCTGCAGTCTGGATTATCCTGCTGGTATTTATGGGGTTTTGTTTTATGGATCAGTTTTAATCCTGTCTATTTCATCTTTTACATATAGCTCAGCTTTTACCATTTCTGCCTGTTTTTTATTAGTATATGCATCATTCTGCAAGTTAAAAAAAATGAAAAGAAAATTCAGAGTGATTTTTGTATGCTGTTTTACAATATATTTTGCAAATTTCAAAACACTGATTGCCTCACAAAATTTTGAATTTTCAGCATGTACAAATATAGACAGAGAAACACAGCCACACAAACTATTGTTTTGATTTGTAATTGTACAAGAGTTAGGAGTAAAGTGGACTGATTGTGATATACATATGGTACAGTCCTATTCAAAGAGCTTTGCAGCATAATTATCGCAGCAAACCTGTAGTTGTTTGTTTGATTATGCCTTTTTACGGCTGTCCTGTTTAAACTATGTGACATGGGGATTGTACAAAAAGCTATATTTAATATTTAATGCTATATTTAATTACAGCAATACAAAATAGTGTACTCATTCATATACAGGTAGTCCTTGACTTACAACATTCATTTAGTGACCATTCAAAATTGCAATGGCACTGAGAAAGTGACTTACGACCATTTTACGCACTTAACCTCCGTTGCAGCATCCCACGGTCATATGATCAAAATTCAGATGCTTGGCAACTGGTTCATATTGACGATGGTTGCAGTGTCCTGGGATCATGAGATCAGCTTTTGTGACCTTCTGACAAGCAAAATGAATTGGGATGCCAGATTCACTCAACAACCATGTTACTAACTTAACAAATGTAATGATTCACTTAAACAACTGTGGCAAGAAAAGTTGTAAAATGGTGCAAAATTAACTTAGCAAATGTTCCACCACAAGCAACGTAATTTTTGGGCTTGGTTGTGGTCATAACTTGAGGGCTACCTGTAATTCATTCAGTATAATGGCAAACAGAACTTTGCACTTCTGCATCTCATTCTCTGGGAGCTATTATAGCCTGACTCAAAAGCCCGGGGAAGGACCAGGTTCTAATTGTTTCAAGGTGCAAGGTTCGGTCAACGGTATCTCTGAGGAAAGATCATCTCAAAAGGCAGAAGCACCTGTAAGATGCCTATAAGATGTCATTATTTCAGTGAAGTGATCCAAAGTGTTCTTTCCTTGTCGGAATGTGTGGGACAGGCAGATGCACATTGGAGTAGACGCTTTTGCAAATAATCCATTCCTATGCCATGGAGGGTTTTATAGTGATAACCACTGCCTTGAATTGCGCCTGGAAGCCTATTGGGTCTAGGATAGTTTGTTATGTAGACATAATGAAGGACAATCTAACTACCTGCATCATCATATTCAGGACAATCTGAACCTTCTGAATGATCTCCAAGAGTAAACCATATAGCAGGTGTTGCTATAATCTAGTTAGGAGATACTAAGACCTGAGTGACCATGAGCGCTGCCCACTGATTTGGGAATGGGTGCAACTGGTGCACAAGATGGAACTATACAAAAAATCCTTGAACACAGCTGCCTCTTCTCAAGCAGGAACTGTGAGTTCAGAGATCACAGGGTGCCAATGAAGCAATACAATCCCACTAAGATGCAAAGATGAAATCTCTCCAGTTCAAAGATCTGTGGGGACCCAAACTCACAGCCACACAACCTTGGAAGAACCGTGATGGTGCAGCGGTTAGAATGCAGTACTGCAGACTACTTCTGCTGAGTGCTGGCTGCCAGAGGTTCGGCAGTTTGAGTCTCACCGGCTAAAGGTTGACTCCCATCCTTCTAAGAGCGATAAAATGAGGACCCAGATTGTTGTGGGAAAGATGTTGACTCTGTAAACTGCTTAGAGAGGGCTATAAAGCACTGTGAAGTGGTATATAGATCTAAGTGCTATTGCTATAGTTGGATGGATGGATGGATGGATGGATGGATGGATGGATGGATGGATGGATGGATGGATGGATGGATGGATGGATGGATGGACGATGTGATACCGCTTCAGTGCTGACTATGAGTGATTCCATAGATAGATTTTCTATCCCAAACCTGGCCCATCAGGTCTTCCAAAGGTGCACTCATCATCACTATAACTGAGTCCATCAATTTTGCTGGTGGTTGTTCGCTTCTCTTTCTCAGCATTAGAGCCTTTTGTTGAGAACTAGGTCATCACATAATGTATCTGATGTAAGATTTGAGTGTGGTCATTTATGTCCGTAGTGAGCATGCTGGCTGGAGAACTTCTGGGAATTGAAATACACATATCTTAAACTTGCTGAAGTTGAGAAATATGGCTCTCTATATAAGGACTCTAGACTGACTTTCATTTTTCCAATCTTGAAGAATTTCCAGGCAGGGAATGGGATTTCTGCTTTCTGTTACTTCTTTTAGACAAGAGCTTAAAAATATCCTCTGAAGTTGCCCAGATATGTGCTACCATCTGTACAATATGTCACCATTAGCTAAGTTTGTATATTTATTTATTCCTCACTTTTTATAGCACCATTTTAATTTTATTATACATATTTTTAGAACTTATGTGCATGCTTTTTCTGCAACAGACAGACACCATAGTTTTATTGTTGAATATTTTACTGGAACTGACCTTATGGCTGTAATAAATTGATTTGATTGGTGTCAGTGGTCTGTAGCTATTTTGACTAAACTTGCCTTTTGATTTTCCATGATCTAGTAAGTGATTGCAGTACTAAATATTATGTTGTTTAGGCAAGTGCCTCTTGTAAGAGCATCCTGACTTCCTGCCTGTGGTATATTACATTTGGGCCAATTTATCTGGAGAAAGAGAATGTATTGCTCTGATGGAAAAGACTGTTCTTTGGAAACCATGTTTTCATTTTAATGGTTTTTAAAATTATTGGAGAATATATATAGATATATATAGTACAAGAAACCATTATTTGAAAGTAATGTATGAACTACTGATCCTTATTGTTTTCCTTTCCTTTTTTCATTCATGAAATCAATGAAAGCAATTTTTTTTCATTCTGTAAATTGTATAGCTAATTAATTTAATTTAATTTACTTAGATTTATATACCGCCCTCCTCCCGAAGGACTTGGGGCCGTGATGTATTGAAAATCAATACAAAGAATTTTAAAAAACTAAAATTATCAGAGAAATTGAAGGAGTACCTATAGAGGAGAATATTTGTAGCTCAGAGTTGAAATGAGGGGTTCCTGGTGCTCTCTGAGGTTGGTTGTTTTCTTGCAGACATTTCATTAAATGGACTAGGTAACATCATCAGTGCTAGCAATAGCAACTTGAACACTTCCCTTACAAAAAAAGTTAAAACAATTAGAATCCTTCATTTAAAATAAAGGTGATGGAGGGATGGGATCAAAGTGTATGAATGTTTGTAAGCCACCCAGGGTCACCTCTAGATGAGATGGGTGACGAATGAATGAATGAATGAATGAATTTGGAGAAAGTAAACAGGGCGGTTTCTTTCCCTTTCAAAACAATAAGTCCAAGGGGTATGCAATGAAGCTGGTTAGAAATTTTCAAACAGCGAAAAAGAGCACTTGTTCATCCAGTACATAATTCACGTGTGGTGACCACTGACTGGAATGTCTTTAGAAGGGGATTGAATCAGTTTATGGAGGACATTGGTCTTGAGACTTCCAGGTTCAGGGCAACTTGCCCCATCCCCTGCTTGTGACCATCTCAGAAGCATTTGGTTGGTCACTGAGAAACCTAATTAGAAACTATATTAAGAAAGGCATTGGCCTGACTTGACAGGCTAGTTCTTAGATTTTTATATTAATTTTTATTCCTTCCAAGGCATATATTCACTGCTGGTACTTTGGGAAGGCCAGAATTTATTTATTTTTTGCAGAAAAAGTTCAGGTGTATATTCCTGTGTCAGGGAATTACGGCATATAATGTTTTCATTTCTTCAAGTATATTTTCAAGAAAGTAATATTGATTTCTATTCTATTAGCTGAAGCCCAGTGCAGCTTCCTTGTTCTTTGAGAAGTTTGGCTGTTCTATTTTTTTTTTAAATTGTAAGCTGCCGGTGAAATTTAAGCTTTTATTTAAAATCCAGGTAAATCTTAGCTCCTTGTTATAGCAAAGGGGATAACATAATACGGACTTAGCATTTTATCTGTTTCTCTGAGGGGGGGTTGGAGGAGAAAATTGGCTTTTGCATAGAGAGCACTCCTTTTGTTAAAACTCCTTTAGATAGGGTGTTGCCCCAGTTCAGTAAAACAATTCCTACCTTATATTTTGTAAGGCACATACCTTACCTGGGTTGGTTTTGGTCACATGAACATGGATGTTTACTGGTAATCTAAGTGCTCCAGCTGCCTTTCAGTTTGTTTACCAGGAAATCAAGATGTGTAAACTGCAGGAAGTACTATTTGACCCTCTCCGGCAGTATCTCATTACAATAATTGCTAATCTCTGAATAAGACAGCCATGTTTTGTGAGTAACATAGGGAGGGAGGGAGAGAGAGGTTGTATTAAGAGATTTTAGGTGTCTCCACAAATAGAGTGCTGTAAATGCTTGCTTTGGATTATTGCTGCCTTGATAGCATTTGATAATAGAGATCTGCTGACCCCAGAGGTCAGAAGAGCTAGGATACAATAGAAGGTGTTCTTTCATTCCTCTTAACTAAAAAAGAAAATATCCCGGGTTGTTTTGGAGTGCTGTCACTGCTCTGTATCGAGGGGGTAATGGCTACTTCCTGATTAAACCACTATTCACAGTAAGCTGTTCATATTACATCTCTATTTGCTTGAAAAAGGAGACGTGTTTAATGCTTTTTTTTTTCTCAGAGGAAAAATAACTACGGATTTTTTTCAGTTTAACTTGTTTATGGATAGTGAGTTAAATGCTTTCATTTTACAGGAGGTTTTTCTCTGTTTTGCTTTCTTCTGTCTTTTAAAGTAAGGAAATGGTTTAAGCTCTTGAGTATTAAAAGGTGTAAAATATTTTCCTACAGGCATACCTGAATATACCTAGGTGCTTTAATGCTTCAAAATTGTACAACCGTGTTAGATTGTGTGCACTAATGATAGAAGTATTTGAATTATTATATATTCTTGTGAAAAGGAACTGTAGCATGTCATTAAGCAAAGTGGATAGAAGGTATTTGGCACATTATATGAGCTGAAAACCAAGAACTATTTAGGTACTTAGTTATGTCGTCTGAATGAGTTTTATGGATCTAGTACATTTCTGACTTAATTTTTTTTTCCTGAAAAAACAATGATTTAGGAAGTATGATGAACAGGATATAGGACTTTATTTTTATCATCAGTTTATCATGCAGTTTGTAGTGATTGATTGCATTATTTAAGTATTTATTAACAGCTTCATATAGCAGAAGTAGTAATTTTGAGGAGTCTGAAATCAAATGTTAGGTATTTGAAGATAAAATATGAGTAAGCAAAACTTCAAAAGCAAAATGAAATTGACTACATCATGATATTGTATCTACTATTGATAGCATAATGTGCTTTCTAAAAATTATTTGATGAAGAGTTGCATTACTATGCATAGATTAATATTGAATGATAAATTCCATTTAAACTCTACAACATACTTCTGAGTAACATGAGACTTGGGTAGCAACTTCCCTTACATTGTTAAATCACTGGTAACCATTTTGAAACTGAAAGTATCACAGTAAACCAATATTGTAAAGACTTATTTTAAGTTTTGGTTGGCAATGATGGAAAGATTAACTTCAAACATGACAAGTTCATAATTATCTGGTCTGTAATCGGATCAGAATGTGAAATGAAATTCTTGTGTGTGCATAAAATCAATACAGGTTGTCCTGAATTAGTGATTGTGATTGCAACTAGCAACTTAAGCAAAACAATCACTGTGTGAAACTGCAATTGGGCTTATGATATTATTTCAGCTGTCCTTTGCTTTGCAAACCTGCAAAGGTCAGAAATGCAAGGGCTAGTCGTAAGGTTACTTTTTCACCACCGTTGTAATTGCAGTCACTAAACAAGGCAGTTGTTAAACATGGACTACCTATATTTGGTGACAAAAAGGCTTTTTAGATATGTTGGCAAAATTGTCAACTTTTTACTGTAGATTAATATGTAATTGGTCACGGTGTATGAAGTGACCAGACCCCACTTTCTTTTAAGGATGTCTTGTTGCCCAGTTTACATAATTATTCTATGGCTGGTTACCTATTTGCCTTCCTAGCTAGGTGCCCTGTGCTTAAATATGTTCGACATGGTGACTGGTTGAAAATCAAAAATAGAGTCCAAATAAATGGAAGGCATAAGTTTGGGAAAGTGGTTTTAGTTCCTCATAATCTTAAATAACACTGAATTTCTTACTAAAGCAAACCCATTTTTCCATCATCTCTGCTGGTAGAATCTATCGGTCTAGGATCACAGTACAATATAATGGTACCTTGGTACTCAACTGCTTTGAAACTCATCAAATTTAGTAAATACATTTTAATTGTGAAAATTTTATCCCAGTATTCATCGTTTGTTTGGTACCCAATGCACAAGCTTGTCAGTGTTGGCTGTCTTGTGAATCACTACATTATTCCTTATGGAAATTTTTTAGTATTTATCATTTTTGGTATTCATTGCACCTCTCAGAACCAATTAATAATGAGTACTAAGGTACCACAGTATATTATGGCACCTCACAATATATTATCGTGCATAAATTGTGAACATGGAATGAGTTTTTGGAACAGTTCCCCCGCACGTATTTACTAAGACATAACGTTTAAGTATCAAGCTGAAAGTGTCGAGAAATGGCCATCACTCTTGGTAAATATAGGCGTTCCTATCCATTAATGGAAGTGTTCCTTCAATGATTCTAAGAACCTTTGATTTAATAGAGATTCAGCAGAGAAACAGGAAAGATAATTTAGTTTGCCCTATCTTTTTTGTATTTTCTATATACTATGTGTCATACTGGATCATCTATGGATGAACAGTTAATGTTGCATAGGTTTTGAAACTCCAGAAGTCAAAAACATTATGAGTATCTCTTTTATTTTTGGTGGAGAATTTTCCTGCTTGTTAACTTCATATCTGCAGTGAACTTTAGTATAAATTAACTTCAGCATTTTCTTTCAACATTTTACAAGAAACTCTTATTAGTGATCCAAGACCAAAGACTATGCTCTTCTGATGGATATTTTAAATTATTATGACCTACTTTTACAAAAACGTACTTTTAAATAACAATCTAGAGTGCAGTAAATAACTTAAGCACAACAGTTTTCTTCAGTAAGATTCTTCAGTGAAGTGGATGAATACTTTCTGAGTTTACTGAGCTATATTAAAAATATTTAAAGTATGTAGCTCAGAACTAGTACATGAAATGAGATGGACTTCTCACAAAGGCAATTAGTTGCCAAGGAATGCTTGAGCAATTCTTCATTTTGATTTTGATGCTTTTTATTGGTTCAGGAATGGAAACAATGGGAATTTTATAAAAACAAGTTTTTTAGTAAGCAAAAAAAGTATTTTACTTGTGCACAATTTCTGGTTGCCTGTCTTTTTATCAGGCTCATTTTGAATGCAAGACTGATTTGTATCCCTTTCTCTGCCCAAAATTTCAGGCATTTTAAATTAAAAGAGGAGGTATGAATGTATGATTTTATCCGCTCCTTGAATCAATTTTTTCTCCAGGTTAAGAAAATAGTTGAAGATAGCTATATGAAAACTCACAAAAGAAAAAAAGAAAGGTATACAATAAAATATGTCAGAAAATAACTCAGTTTTTAAACAGCAATTTTTAAACCCAATCACACAGAACAATATTTGTCAGCCTTTCTAAAACAACAATAGCATACCAATTTATAGCCAAAGAGCCAGCATGTGTGTTCCTTTCAAGATTTTAAACATGGGGAGACAGATTATTTCCATCTAAACAAAACCATCTTTTGAGGTACATTCATGCATGAGAAATCCTGAATTCTTTATAAAAGCAATACATTCCAAAGTTATTGTATATACCGGTAATTGAACATGATATTACATCTTTGTCATGCTCAACTATATATGAAAAAATGGAATTTATAAATATGAAGTTTAAACAGGACAACCCAGAACTCATGTATCAGTATTTCTATTACCATATTGCACTTCTTAGTAAAGTTAGTAAAGTTGACAGCCAGCTCTTGTTTAACATTTTCTGCAGTGCCCAATCAGCACAACTCTTGTATTGAATTAATCACAATATCATAATGTGTACACTAAACATTTTTAAAATCCATTTAAAGTCCATTAATTTGTTAAAATACGGCATTTTAATACTTTGTTTCATTTTCTTTATTATCAGAGACTTTTTGAGTGATATTCTTCATTGGTGTAAAAAAGAAATTGTTCATACGGAAGCATCCGAAACTATCCAGTGACAATAATTTACGAGTTCCTGACCTTGTTAAAAGAGGTTTTAGTTGAATATATTACTGCTCAGCAATTTTAAATAATATTAGATAACCCAAATTCTTGCTGGAAGACAGTAGACATTTCTGTGAAAGTTTGATTAACAGTAATAATACCTTTTTTGCCCTGAAACTCCAAAGGAAAGCTTCCTACATCTTTCAAACTAGGATTAGCCCAACATTCTTTGGGGAATTAGCATAAAATTGAAGTTTCCTTCCCAACGTCATGCAAAAACGTCTTGCATCTTTTAATTCTGAAAAACATTTGACTAGCGTCAAACCTCTTCCCCTGCCAAGAAGTCAAAGGGGTCAAGTGACCATTTACTACTTATATCTACTGAGGTCTTTGAATAAAAAATCCAATTCTGTAAGATGGGGATCCCCAACCCCCGGTCCATGAACCGGCACCGGTCCACAACATGCCAGCAAAAGGTTGGGGTCCACTGCTGTAAGAAGTAGAGATCAAAATATAAGCCCAGTGATATATCTGAGAAATGGGAAAGTTGAAACCATCAACTTTAGAATTATCTAATTTAGAAGAACCAAACCAGGGGAACCTCCATCCCATAGACACTTTCTCAGTATCTTATCAATCTGTTTAAAATATTAGCAGATGGTAACATAGGAAACTCTCTAAGATGGTATGTCAGTTTGACAGCATTATCCCTCCAATAAACATGTAGGTATGTTTAACCTTTTAAAATCGGCATTAATCTGATCTAAACAATTGGGAAACAATTTGAAATGAGAAAGTCATTCTTTGAATAATTATTCCAAACATTTTAATTAATTCAAATAATACTTAAGACTTTTTTTTTACAAATTTTCATATTCACCTTTCATTTTATAGGAAGTATATTAGGGTTATTTCAATTAATTTATTTACCTGATAAACTACCAAATTGTATTATAGCCATAAATTCTGGTAAAGAACATCGATAGTTAATAATACAGAAAATACCAGCATAAAAGAATTTGTATTCAATTTCAGCTACTTTGATATTCAAAAAATATACACTGCTAATAAACAAGCCACAGTTTGTAAAGGATTGATTAAATACAAGTGAAGATGTTGGATGACTTCAATGAGTTCCCTGAAGCATCTTGATATATGAAGAAATAATCTTATTTGTTAAACACTGATTGATGGATTTCAATAGTACATTTTAATCCAACTACTAGGAGAGAGAAAAAGATATATAGACAGTTGTTGGGATCAATGACAATTGGGATTGCTGTCACTAAGCAATGCAGTCATAAAGTGTGTCATCATGTGATGGCATTGCTTAGTGATGACAATTCTAGGAGTTCCCTGTGGTTGTTATAACCCCAGGACCTCATGGGTTGTTATGCAAGAAGAGGTGGGAGTCCCAGGTGGGAAGAGAATAAAAGGATGCCACAGGTTGGCGCTGGGGACTGGGTGGGCCAGCAAAGACAGTGGGCAGGTGCTGGGAGTGCAGGATGACTGGTAAGGACAACACCGGGAGGTAGGTTTATGGAATATGAGAATCCCTGGGTCTCATACTGCATAGTAGGACTCTTTGCAAGCAAAAGCAGTGGGACTGATTCATGGGAGCAACTTGCAACTTCCCCTGCTGGTTTCCCCATTTACTTTGCTTGTGAGAATCCAGAAAGGGAAGGTCGCAAATGACTTGTTGCAGTGACTGTGGCTTGCTGCAGTATGGTAATTGCAAGCTGGGCATTCAAGTGCCCAAATGATGTTCATGTGCCTGCAGGGGAACTGCAAAGACTGAAAAATTGTGTGCTGGTTGCAAGTCCCCTTCGTTCAGTACCATTGTAATTTTGAACAGTCACTGAACGAGTGGTCATAACCCAAGGACTACCTGTATATCCAAGACAAGTTCTGAAAATGTAAAGTTCAGTATATTGAAGGTCTTCTTACAACCAGTGTAACAACTACGGATGATTTAATTGTCTGATATGTCATAGAATTGGAAGAGAAAAGTCATGTTATTCACACAGCTGGTTTTAGATATTATGGAATTTTGTACTATATTTTCGCCCTATAGGGATGTTCGATTTCAGTCACAAAAATAACTTTCTCTTCTGCATTTTGATGGGTGTAGGTGGGCAGGAGGACCAGTTCATTTCAATGAGCAGAATATCTGGCCATAATTTTGTCTGAAAAAGACAATGTTTTTATTAAAGCCAAGTATTAGTCATTCAGAATACTTTAAATTAGTGAAGTTTCATGGAGGACAAACGCAAACCATATTCATTTTTCTCATTATAGGCCATATATATGATTACCTTGGTACTCAGCTGCTTTGAAACTCATTGAATTTGGCACACAATGCATTTTGACACAAAACCTTTGTCCCAGTACGCATCATTTATGTGGTACTCAACACATGTTAGAACTTGTTGATGTGTCGACTGCCTTGTGACTAATCTACATTAGGAAAAAATCAGGAAAAATTTGTTTGGTACTCATCATTTTTGGTACTCATCACACCTCCCGGAACCAATTAATGATTACTAAGGTACCACTTACATTGTTTAACATATACATTCAAATGATTGTGCTATATAAACACATATTAAACATGATGTAATGTCATATCTAAATGCATTACATCATGGTTGTTGACCATGCTACCCAAAGCAAGGTCTTTGAGGTATATAGTTTGTTTGCATGTATGATAATTCCTTAAGTTGCATCAATAGGCACAACCAATAGCCATTTATTCCTTTTTTTCAGTCCATATGCATTAGCTCCATGATAGAACCCTTGTTGATGTTCAATTTAATCTAGTGGTTCTGCTCTAACATTGAATTTCTTTGCATAATGAGATTTCTGACTTGATATTGATTTAGCAATAATAACTGGTAGTCCACACAAAGTTAATGGTATACAAATATTATATGTCTGGATGTGCAAGCAAATATATACAGGTAGTTCTCAATGTACAAACATTTGTTTAATTCGAAGTTACAATGACACTGAAAAAAATAACTTATTACTGTTTTTCACACTTTGACCATTCCAGCATCCCTATGGTCACATGAACAAAATTTGGGCTCTTGACATATGGCTTGTATTTATGATTGTTGCAGAGTCCTAGGGTCATGTGATCACCTTTTGTGTCTTTATGACAAGCAAAGTCAATGGGGAAGCAAGATTCACTTAACAACCATGTTACTAACTTAACACTTGCAGTGATTCACTTAACAACTCTGGCAAGAAAGGTTGCAAAATGGAGCAAAATTCACTTAACAAATGTCTCACTTAGCAACAGAAATTTTGGGCTCAATTGTCATAAGTCGAGATCTACATACACACACCCATGTATATACATACATACATGTATATTCATACACCCAGACACAGACATTCTACTTCCTTTCTGAATTCTATTTTGTTAGGCATGTTAATTATAGGTTTGTTTTTAAATTTGAATCTTAGCTATGTCTGGCCTGAATAATCACTATGGCTTAACAACATGGGAGTAATTTGAACAATGAAAATCCTGAATTAGAACCTAAGGAGAAAGCAGAGTGATGCTTTTCATATCACAGCATCAGTTTTCAAATTTGTAAAAGAGAAAAACGATAACAAAAATAAAGAATAATTTTGGGATTAGTTTAACTGCAGCTATTTTAAAGCTGCATTTTAGTACTGTAATTCTCTGCTTGAATTGCAGGAAACTAAACTTGTAGAAAAAGGAAAAAGATGTTAGCACATCTTTTAAGCGGAGAAATTTCACAATTTAAATTACAGTTAAACAGATAACAGACCACAGTCATCTGTCTGCTGACTCTGAAAATCTTCATAAAATTACTGTGAGTACTTCAGAGTAAGTGGCTTTGAGTCTGAACCCATCATTGTGAGTCTGTTTACTTATTTGCTGTGTTTTAATTTGAAATGGCAGTAATTTAGAAGAATGGACACTGATGCCACAGAGTCAAACATGCCTTGTAAAAACGTGTATGCTTTTTGGTGCTTGTAAAACTTTAAAAACTGTTAGTCAAAGAGCAGTTAGTCCTTTTAGGGTGCTGAGTTTTAAGCATCTCTGATTTAAAGATCTCAAACTCTCTATTTATTTCCAGTGGACTAGGCCCAGCTCAAGCAGCAGAAGAAAATGTTTAGTCACCTGAGCAATTTCTTTCTGAGCGTTTTCTGTCTCTTTGGTGATTTAAAAGTAGGTATTAGGAAGCTATAAGGTTTTAGAACTGATCTGGAATGTGTTGCTGTGGATGAACCTAAAGGTTTTTATATTTGCCAACTGGTCAAATGTTTATTAGTTGAAAGTCACTCTGTGATTCCAGTACAGAGATATTTTTGCCGTATAAGAGACAGAAACAGACTCTAAAGGTGTTTCTTCTTCAGTGCTTCATCAACCTGTAGTTCCACTTTGCCTGTTTGAAATGGATGTAATTAAATACCACATACTTTCTCATTTTGTTTTTCCAAATTCTAGATATACAGGGTGTTTTGCTTTATAGCATCAGTTGTAAAACTTAAGTAAAACTCAGTAGGTTTAGTGGTTGGAATGTAATCAAGTGAGTATGCCAAGTCATTAGTCTTCCGCAACTTCAGCCTTTTTTGGTAGGTGTTTTTCTAACCCTTATTTTCACTTACGGTATTCTTTCTTAATTCAAGATGCCAGAGTTCAAATCTTAAAACCACGATCCCATCTAGAAAGAATACATACAGTCCCTTGACACGGCACCATCCTAGCCAGTTAGCAAGTGGAATGCTGAGCAGAGAAGAAACCAACTTCTAAAAGAGGGAGCTTGTGATCAGAAAATCCAACTATGCAATCTGTAGATGAGAGGTACATTGAGATAGTGGGAAAAGCTTTAAGTATAATTTTTCAAATCTGATCGATATTGCAATGTTTTACCTGGAGCCTAAACTCTGTTGGAACCATCATGTTTGTCCCTCATGTTATCCCGAGCAGCCAGTTTGAGAATGGTCCTTAGATTTGCTGGTCTACATTCTAGGTGATACGGCAGCCAAAATAAGCCTATTTAATGTGCTAATGACCTGTTCTTTGGATTGAAATGTTTGTTTGCTCAAAACATTGTTATTTATTTAAGATCTCTACCCTGTATAACAAACAGAGGGCTCTGTGCTGGCTGTTCGTAGCACACATTTTTGTCTATGAAGTATGCTTTTACCCAAAATCCTAGTGCAATTGACTAAGCTCGTATACTTTCTTTTCTGCAAAACTTTTTTCTAGTTTTGGAAAAGTCTTTGTGTTCACTTTTTTTTTTACAAAAAAAGCAGAAGAAAAAAAAGCAAGAAAAAAATAGAACTTAATTGAACCCAGTCCAATTTTAACCATACCACTGCAGAGTATTGGGAATATCACATCTCTGTGGTTGTACTTTCCCAAGCCCCAAGTTAATTAGTGCTTAGTTCTGGTCGCATTTCCTTTAGTTCCTGACCTGTTATCAGAACTATCCTGTCTTGATTTCCCCTTGGGTTGCTCAAGCATGCTATTTTCTTCCTCTTCTTGATTCTCCATCTGCCTTTTCGTGGTCTCTTAACTGTTAGGCCGCAAAGCATGTCAAATCTGTAAGATGCCTTCTAAATACAAAATAATATGAACACTCATTGTAGTTTTCTGTAGCACCTCCACTAGCATCATGACTTTGGAATCCAGTTGCTGCAGATGGAGGTCTCCTTTGTTGAATGGGTAGCACCTACTAACAGTTTTAAATCATTATAACTACATCTGTGCTATGCACAGATTCTTCTGCATTAGGCATTATTATAATGAAAAGTCTGAAATCTAGAATTATGTAGCAATCGTAATCTTTGAGGTGAAACAAGAACTTTCTAATCATGAAAATAACTTTAAGGATTTCCACAGATATCACCTGGACTCAGAAAAATGATGGAATTGTTCCTCATAGGTAACAGTTATTAAAATAGAATGACTGTCAAAATAAACAATTCATCCCCAAGAAATCAAACTTTGTGCCTGAATCATTAAATACTGAGAGATGTCTCAAAATATCTTTCGTATATGAAAACAAGATTATTTTGAGATAAGCTTAGTCTTTAGAATAGTTGCTTATTAAAGCTACTTCAGGAGCTTCAGCAGAAGAAGATACATGTGAATCTTTACTGTACTTTAGTTTATCTTCTATAGCAGGAATAGGACACCTTTCATCTATAAAAGGCAGTATTCTTTCAGAAGAAGTTTATATGGATCTGGCTATGTTGTTTGTGACCAGAGGTCTCTTGGAACCTCATTCCCTTTTTTCATTAGCCGCATTGGCTACTATAAGTAGTTGTTTTATTTAGTATCCTAGTTTGACTTGTAGCTTATTTATGACTCATAGCTTATTCTATGACTGTTCTATGTCTATCACAAGAATGTATCTTATGACATGATGAATATATTTTATGACATGATGAATATGTTGAATGACATGATGACTTGATGAATATATTTTATGATTGTGATCATAATTTATCACTTGTAGCTTATATGTACATTGAAAGCATATGCACCGGAGACAAATTCCTTCTGTGTCCAAATCACACTTGGCCCATAAAGAATTCTATTCTATTCTATTCCATTCCATTCCATTCCATTCCATTCCATTCTCTCTGAACCTTGGAGCTTTTATAATACTGGTTGGGTTTAAGAGAAGAACAGATTCCCAGTTTAGCTGCTGGGTTATCTTCCTGGTGACTATGGAAATAATTCTCAGCTAACTTCAGAGTGCTTTTGAGGGATAGAGACATGGAAACAAGGTGATTGGTTTCTATGTAGACCTCTGCAATAAAGATGGAATGTTCTTAACGAAATCTGAACTATGTACGTTTGTATTTAGAACTGATTAAGTGGTGAATAGGTTAACAAAGAAATATTATTTGCACCAAATGGCAGATGAAGAATATTCTGATCCTGCAAGTGGGCAAGAGAAGAGTGGACACAGCTTTTCATTTGTTGATAGAAAACTTGCACTATCAAAGCTTCTGGAATTGAATTCAGGACCTTTAGGTTAGGTAAGTATTGTCCCATTAGGAATTTTCAGTGCTGCTAGCAAAACAATATTTAAGCTGGTTCCTAAGGAATATCAACTAGCTTACCAACAAATTAACTGTGTATGGCTTTCTCTTGATTGGCTGAGATTTCTCTCATCAGACAATGAGTCCTGACTGAAAAACATTGTTATACGGATGTGACAGAAAGGCATGGAACTAATCACATTTTGATGCAGTTTCCTGATGGAATTAGCGGTAAAGGTTAATTTTGTGGAGTGACTTGATGAGAAGTCTAGAAGCTTTCAGAAGTTTAAATCACAGGAAGAATGATTGTTCTACCTATGCTGTAATGCAAATTAGGAATTTACATTAGGGAATGTTGCTGAAGAGTATTGCTGCAGCTCTCTGAAAAAGCTTTGCATTTCTTAGATGTACTGTTTATTAAAATTCAATACTTCTGTGCTAACATAAATATTAGATTAACTGAAGTTTAAAAAAAGTTAGTTTGAAGATGGAGCTGTTCCTGTTTTCAGTCAGCTATTTCTACTCATTTGATCCTTGAAAAAAGTCTGTTCATCAATCTGGCACCTTTCAGATATGTTAAGGACTATTAATTCCCAACCAGATGGTCAGTGAATATTCTGGTTTGGATTCCTGTTCTCTGAGTGCCTCTGGGAGGTTTCAACTTGGGGATGTTTGTTGATAATATACAGGTAAACTAGTGAGTGATGGTGACCATTTTAAATTCATTTTCATAGTAGCCTTTGGTTTGCTGTCACAAATTCCCATCCATTTAGTTGGGTTTAAAACGATGAGGAGATAGACATGTTCAGTATGTAGACGTTATTGCACACAAATAACTGCCAGACACTGTTAAATAGTTACTAATATTTGTATGGTTATTAAATGTTGTTGCCTTGAAATGGCTGATGCAGCGTCCCCTTGAGATATGTTGAACTTCAGACCGTGGAGTTGAAGTCCATCTCATTTAGAGAGCGTGTCTGTAAGCGTAAAATATGTGTTTCTATATTAAAATTGAGAGCCACTTTGAGCATGGTGCATGGAAAGTAGCAGACAAATGATGACAATTGTTCAATCAGATTTGAAGCTGTCATAATGCTTCAGTGCACCTTCATGAACTGTAGCTGAAGGTTAAGTCAAATTTTACTGAGTATTCTAATATTCGCTATGCCATACCATGCTTTAAAAAATCAATTATATTGCCAGAGCCAAACCTTTAAGCAGTTTATTTATTTTATTTATTTTATTTTATTTTATTTGATTTGTATACCGCCCTTTTCCCCGGAGGGACTCAGGGTGGTGAACAGCCATAAAAACAGTAAAAGAACAAGACATGTACATAGAAAAAAGAAAAACAAGACCAAATTTTAAGATCAATTAAAAACGATATAAATAGGCTGATA
>JANHFO010003156.1:128079-143332 GCA_032468095.1 Pareas carinatus | reverse complement strand
GATAGATAGACAGACAGACAGACAGACAGACAGACAGACAGACAGACAGACAGACAGACAGACAGACAGACAGACAGTGTTGTTCTACCTCTATCCTAAAAGGCACGCCTCTTTAAATCTATCAAGCAGCTTAAAATCAACCAGGCGTAATGCAAATAGGCCAGCAAGCAGCCAAACAGAGCCAAGGGTTACCAAGATAGCCTCTAGGGACAGAGTGCATCCTGGTTTCTTGATCTGAAGTAGGTTAAATATATATCTATCTCTCCAGACCCACAAAGAGGGTGTGGCCAAGAACGTCAAGGTTTTCACAACTGACGTTTCGTAAAAAAGAGGAAGAGAATTTTCCTTGCACTGTTGCAGCCCATATCTTTTCTTTCCTGACCCAGCAGGCACACCTGTACACAGAACACAAATGTAATAAACATCCACCAGTTCAGAGTTTCTCTTTCATGCAGTTCAGGATAACTTTCCTTTGAAGAGCAGAATACCTAAGAGAAAATTCACCCTTTCATTTTCACTGCAGCAGGGTTTCCCAACCTTGGCAGCTTTAAGATGAGTGGACTTCAACTCCCAGAACCCTGGAACACGTCTGAAAGCTGGCAAGGTTGATAAACGTGACTGCAGGCTAAGAAAACCACAGAGATCTATACATTTAGTCACCAGGGGATGATCTTGACTCCAAGGAGGGCTGACTTTTTAAGGCAGGACGAGGACTCGTTCTGAGTGGTTCCTGAGCTATAGCTTTAAGGGAGGACCCAGCCTTCCTGTCACCAGCACACAGCAGACGTTTCCTCACTGCTGCCAGTTACTTTACTCAACTACAAACACCCAGCCATTGGAAAGCTTCCTTTTGTAAGAAGAGATCAGAATCCCTCTCATCTCCTTCTTCCCAAAATTACAGGAGATCAATTCAAAAGGCAGGAAGGCAGCCCAAAAGTTATTGGGAAAACAGAAACAATGCAGGCTTTCCCATTCAGCAAAAAAGCACAAGGGCAGCAATAGTTGGACGGATAAACCCTAGACAACAAGCAAGAACTAATTTAACACTAATTGACAGGATGAAGTAAAGGAAGTTAGCCTTTAGGATTTATACCTCCCCAGACCCAGGGTAGAATCATTAGGGTTTGCCTAATCCATAGGAGTCACTTAAAACAAAAGGGCAAAAGAAATGTAAACTGACGCTTGTGGAATGTACCAGAAAAGTATAAAAATCCATGTACTTGCTGAACTCATTTTGTCTGTCACCCCACAGGCATTTCTGCCACTGTCTGCCTCTGGTTAACTACATAAAATGGAGACCTCCTCTCATGCAGCTGCTTCCAGTTCATTTCTTCTGTGTCCATCTCCCAGCTGAGAACTGGACCGGATTTTCCTTCTATCATGGTTGAACAGACCTAAAACGGTGTCAGGTCAGAGAAAGCTACTTCATACTCCGTGCTTTCAAGGGTATCCAGAGAGGAGCAAGATGGTGGCCCCAATCAGGCCACTAAAGCCCTGCCCTGTTTATGTGTGTTGCAGTGCATATACAAAGGTGTGCCTTGGACCATCATGACTGACGCGGTCATGGCCACCATCTTGAATGGTTTGCTCCATTTCCAGGCTTCCCTGTTGCTTCTGCACCTTGATTGTGGCCTCTGCCTGATTGCTATGGCACCTGGACCCTCCCCTTAAAAAATATAGCTCCCAGCAGCCTTCGCCCACCTTTCTGACAATGTGCACCAGGGCTTTGAGATGTAGGACAAAAGAGGATGGCTGGTCTCCAGTTTAGAAGATTTTCTGTTCCACTCAGGTTCAGGCAGGGCCTTTCTGAGATTCTGCGCTGACTTGCCCAGCCTCGGTTGCCCGTCCGCCTGCTTTTCTCACCTCTGGTCTGGCTCACTGCCAGATGGGGCTGCTTTGACTTCATATGCCCAGAGCGTGAGAAGCAGAGCACATCCTCCGCCAGTGAGGAAACAGCTCTGTCACATCACTGTCATGGGAAGAAGGCCAGTCTGGCTACAGGTCTCTCATCTGTTTTTTTAACTTGGCAGCTAAGGTGTGTGGACTTCAACTCTCTCTCAGAATTTCCCTACTTGGGGAATTCTGGAAGTCCACACATCTTAAAAGCTGCCAGGTCTGAAAAAAACTGTCTGATCTGAATAACAACAGAGTTGGAAGGGACCTTGTAGTCCAAGGGGTCAAGCACAAGGCCTGCAGGTCAAATGGGAGCCGCAGGGCCGCCCTGGAGGCGAGCGGCGCACTTCCCCAGGACGGTGACAGGGTGGATGGGGAGGCAGTGGTGTGAGGGTGCTGCGGTGGATTGGCGGCACCCACGGGAGGTCATGGAAGGCAGCGGCGCTGACGAGGGGGTCATGGGGGTGGCAGCACCCGCAAGGGAATTGGTGGTGCCTGTGGGGAGTCGCAGGGGACTAGCGGCACCTGCAGGGGGGGCGGCTCGCTGCGGCTGCAACAGCGGTGCCCGTGGCCCTCAATGAAATTGAGTTTGACACCCCTGATCTAGGCCAACCCCCTGATCAAGCAGGAGACTCTATACCGGTGATGGCGAACCTTTTAGAGACCGAGTGCCCAAACTGCAACCCAAAAGCCACTTATTTATCACAAAGTGCCAACACAGCAACACGCCCCTCGTAGCCATCGGTGACCCCCCACGCTCCCTTGCCCCGCCCAACACGAGCTTACCACAGGCCTTCCAGCAGCCTACCACAGCTTCTGCGGTCTGCTGTGAGCTGTACTCCCCTCCAATTTAATTCCCCTCCTTTTTCACCTTCGCCACAGACTACGTGCTGCATTTGAGCTACCCGCCTTACCCCAGGCAGGGGAGGGAGGAAGCTCTCATTGGACGGCTGGGCAGAGGAGCAGGTGATGTCAGAAATGTCCTCAGGCGCAAGTGAAGAAGGAGAGGGTAGCCCTGCGTCCTTCGGGCTTTCTATTAAAGAAATCTGTGGTGGGGTGACAGCGGCGTGCCACATAGAGGGCTCCGAGTGCTGTCTCTGGCACGCATGCCATAGGTTTGCCACCACTAGCTTAGTGCATTGTCCAGTTCTAGACATTGATTGGCCTCCGTTTCCATAATAGTCTTTTTGAAATTGCCAGGATTTGAATTCTAGTACAGGTAGTCCTAGACACCTAGGCATTTGGTGACCTTTTGAAGTTACAATAGCACTGAAAAAAGTGACTTGTGACCATTTTTCACATGTAGGACTATTGCAGCATCCCCATGCTCATACAATCAAAATGTAAATGCTTGGCAACTGGCATGTATTTATGACGGTTGCAGTGTCCCAGGGTCAAGTGATCCTCTTTTACAACCGTCTAACAAGCAAGGTCAATGAGGAAGCCAAGTTCACTTTACAACAGGTTACTAACTTAACAACTGCAATGATTCACTTAACAACCGTGTCAGGAAGAGTCATAAAATGGGGCAAAACCCACTTAACAACCGTCTCACTTAGTCACAGAAATTTAGGGCTCAGTTGTCGTAAGTTGTGGACTGCCTGTATACCAGGTTCAAATACGATACTTAAGAATGTAAAAAGAATTCTACTAGATCAATAAGTTCTCTCTTAGTCCAGCATCCTGTTTCCATCAGTGTCCAAATACAGTACAAGCAAGAAAATTAGCACATAGTACAATAGTACCTTTCCAAAACTTTCCTATTAGTGGAAGAAACATTACATGCCCTACCACACCAAGCAATAAGGTGACCATTATGCATTACATTTGTATTATCATTAACGTTTTTTAATTCTCCTTTAGACTGGCTTTGCCCCTTGCTAGCAAGAGGGAATGTAAGAATACTTTAAATACTACAGTGAGGTTGTATTTTTGTGGACATCTAATTGTGGTCTAGATTTTCACAACCCAGATCTGGTAGCCTGGTTTGAAATTTAATTTGCTTTGGAATTCATATTCAGTTTTAGATTCTTTTTTTTCACAGAACATAGCACCCTTTATTTGCCAGCTTTTTTCCAGTGGCTTGGAATAAGTTGACGGCTGCCAATTTTGCTGAAATCTGTAGAGGAGCCCAGATTCAAAAAAATCCCAAAGCCAGAAATATCTCAAGAGGAGCGTGTGTTTTTCTAGGACCTTTTCAAGTGTTGCTTTTTTCCCCCCTTCAGGACATTTATTCAGAACAGCTGGGGATCAACCGTGTAACCTGTCCACAGTGTCGAGTGCCTTTCCAATGGTCAGCCACCCAGTCTTTGGTCTACATACAGCCAGCTCAGGGCATACAGAATTTGGTGGCTTGGGGTCACTTGGTACACCCATAGCCTTAGCAGCGCACCCCCAGCTAACAACTTTTCCAGGTAAACAAGTCTATATGTTCAAAACAATCTTCCATTAAAAAAAAAATGCTTGAAGATGCAGCCCCAAATGTTCCTTTGGAGTAACGGGACATGGATTTTATATTTTGCATAGTAAAGATAAAAGGTCAGCTTTCTTTTTCCAGCAAGATCCAGATTCTATCACATGAGGAACATCCCTAGTATTATATACATTGATCTGAGAATATAGTCCTTTGATCTCAGGGAAGCTTATAGTGGAGGGAGTTGCATTGCATGGTTACAAAGAGAATAGTAATGCATGCTGGCTGGTTTTAGGTTGTTTTTGCTTTATTTTCACCTTTCTCATCATTTGTTTGTTTATTTGTGTTTCTAATCTCCTTGTAATAAAAACTGTCTAGGTGGGTTATGATTTGCTTTCACACTAATCTGAAAAATACTGTTAACACTCTAAATCATGCATCTTCTGATACATTTTTTTTAAAAAAACCTGCATACAAGTAAGTCACCTGTTGTTTTACCTCTTCATACCTTAGTGTGCATATTTCTAACTCAAATCTTTTAACTTTTTATTTAGAAAAATGGACCTGATCATTTAAGTGTTTGAATGCTTATTTTCCAGTAATTTCATGTATGATTATTTTGTAAGGCTATAATCCTATATGCAAATCACAAAATAAATTATATTGAAAACCTATAAACATGTGCAAACTTGCACTATGAGTCTGCCATTTTATGCAACTTGCTTGGGAGTAAGTTCTACTGGATTATTATAATTGGTGATTATGATGGTATACAGCTTTAATTTAGGGCTCTCAAAGGTGGGCATGTTTGCATTTTTCAGATTATAATTAAGAGATTGAGAATCTTGTTTTTAAAAAAGGAATGAGAAAAAAGTCTGCAATTTTGTGCACAGTTGTTCTGGACTAGGTTCCGTTGAACTCAATTATATTTTAGTAGACATAAGATTGATCATAAAAACCCTTCCCATCTATCAGAATTGTAGCACAGCATGTGGGTTGGTGACTATATAATTGCAAAACTATATTTTATTTGTATTTAATGTGTCTATATTTGGATGACAAAAGTTTTTCGGAGTAACTTTTTTTTGAAATATATTGTACTATAAACTTAGTTATGCCCCAGATGTGACTTGGTTTTAAGAGTGTAGTTTGCAAATTGAGTGGAAAATAACATTTAAGCTTTTTGAATTTGTACACTCTAGCATAAATTAAAAACTGAAGGGTAACTTATGCTACATATTTAATGCATCATTTAACTATATAGAAATGAGCTATAAAGCACATTCTGTTGTTGACCAGAATAAAAATTAATTTAGACTGTTTTTTTTCTTTCTGTCAGTATAATATCAACTCAGGAGGCATCCAGAACCAGAAGTGGAGAATCTGTGGATTATGAGTTGCCCTGTGTAGTTCCTTAAGTCAGTGGTGATGAACCTATGGCACGCGTGCCTGAGGCGGCACTCAGAGCCCTGTCTGTGGGCACACGTGCCATCACCCCAGCACAGATTTCTTTACTAGAAAGACAGAGGGACACAGGGCTCCCCTCTCCTTCTCCACTTGCACGTGAGAACATTTCTGACATCACTTGCTTCTCTGCCCAGTAACCTAATTGAAGCGCTTCCTCCCTCCCATGTCTGGGGTAAGGCGGGCAGCTCAAATGCAGTGCAAAGTCTGTGGTGAAGATGAGAGAAGAGAGGAGCTAGGTTGGAGGGGAACATAGCTCACAGCGGGCCGCAGAAGCTGGGGGTAGGTCGCTAGAAAGTCCACAGCAAGGTGTGGGGGCGCAGGAGGGTCACCGTTGGCCATGAGGGGGCGCATGTTGCCGTGTTGACACTTTGCAATACATAAGTGGTTTTTGGGTTGCAGTTTGGACACTCGGTCTCTAAAAGGTTTGCCATCACTGCCCTGAGTAATACATGTGCTTTAAAAAGCCACATCTTCATTTCCCAAGCTATGGTTTAACTCTTCCCAGGCAGGAACCCCTTCCTCAATCTACTACTGCTAAGACACGGGGAGGTGTACCATATTTTCTCAAGGCTTCAAAATAATTTACACTGCTACTGTTATCTTAATACCTAATTACTTTATGAAAGACACTTTTGAGTGGTTTTTGGCAAAGAATGAGAATATTAGAATATTCTTTATTGGCCAAGTATGATTGAACACTGAACACACAAGGAATTTGTCTCCAGTGCATAAACTCTCAGCGTACATACAAACAGCAAAGCAGTATAATCATAAGATACCAATAGTAGAAGGTAAAAGGAATCCCCATTCCAAGCAGTCATAATGGCTGGGTGAGTGTGTGAAAGTGTACTGACCACCGCCTATTATAGTGTGTGATCCCCATGTGCTTCTCTGATTTAGTTTGGCACTTTTTCCAGAGTAGATTGGACCTTCATCTATGTCTTAGGCAGACTATTTTGGCATGTCATCTAATAACAGTTTTGTGGCTCTTGGCAATTCATAACTTGTCACTGAATGTTGTACTTTGTTGCATATGAGAACTTGCACCACAAATAGTGCACCATTCCATTGGTGAAGAAGCAGCTTGAGAACTTTGATGTAAACGGAAAGAAATAATATCAGAGTAAACAGAGTTGAAATGTGGAATCGTTACACATTTAGTGGTTCTGCAAACTCAAGAAGCTGCAGTAATGAGGAAATTATAGCTCCCCTTACTTATGTATTATGAATTTGTGTATTTCATTGCACCCCAAGTCAGATTTCTCGCTCAAGACTCCATCTTCTTCATGTATTCATTTATACTTCTAAATTATATTAGTGAGTCCTTTCACATGGCATTTGACATTCCCTTACTTTTTCTTTAATTTATTGACATGCTTGAGCTTCAAAATAATGATACATGTTACAAAGCCAGTTTTCTACCTAATCATCAGGTATTTCATTACTATAAACCACCTCTTCTTTTTCAAGTTTTTTTAAAACAGCCCTTCTTTCATGATGTGCAATAAATAGTTTGAAATTTATGTTCAGACGCATTGATATAAATGAGGTGCAAATTAATTCCATGAGCTTACCTAGGGTGGCTGGATTCTAGCTTCACAGTGGCATAAGGATGGCAGATTGCTTGTTGTTGGCAAAATTTCTGCCTTAGTTCATTGATGAACTTGATGTAATGCACCTTTGGAAGCCCTCCTACAGAGCAGCGGGAGAGGGAAATGACTTTAAAGCATGATTACATCAAATTTTTGAGTGGCATCACCTCTACATTTGGCTAAGTCTCTTTTAAAAGCAATCACTTCTCCTGTTTTTCTCCTTTGCCTTCTGGAAAGCTTACGTGATGGCAAGGGGATGAGATAATGTTGTTATCCACCTCAGTTACTTTCAAACTATTTTAGTGCTGCCTGTATTTTCCTTAATCCTGTGAGTTGAGAGAGATGATATCTATGTCTTCTTCCTTTTCTTCCATTGCTTCTCAGGCATTTGGACACACTGTGCTTTTACTCCTGTGTTCTCCAAAGCACCATTTGCATAGTTTTAATTTACCCTGTAAGCTTGTTCCAAAATCTGTGTTCAAGAGATGCTAATGAACTCCACTGAATAGCACTATTAGAAGACAAATGGCTTAGAATGCTCTGCTTTACATTATTTTCATTTTTTTGCAATCAACTTAATCAAAAGCTGTTGTGGCTTTAGGAAAATCACTGTGCGCAATTCCTTGACAGTCAGAAAGGCAATTCTAGCTGCAGTTTTTACAATGTTTTTTTCTCTTTCCAGAAAAACATAATTGTTTAATCTAGTGTTTATACATTTCAATATTTTGTAACTTATGTCAGTTTGAGCAGTATGATTTTCAGTCTTGCTTATTATAGGTTTGCCTAATATCAACTCTTATAGTTTCCTTTAGATTTTTATAATGTATGTATTATCCTTGTATAGTATTAAGCAATAAACCCATTTCTTATTCTGCTAACTCTTCTTAAAAATGCAAACCCGCTCTTTATTGCTGCCTTTTGTTACTGAGGAACAATAATTTTCTAAGCTGCTGTTCTGGGATTACAATGGGGTTTAATTCTTTGTTCCATATCAGGCAATTTGTGCCATTCATCCCAAAGCCAAGAAGGAGGTTTACAAAATGATAGTGTGTGGGTAGACTCATTATATAGTTTATCTCCATATGGTTTGTAACACTGTAGAGGGGGAGAAAAAAATTGCACATTAAATTTATGGAATTGATCATAAATTTGCAAAATCTGTTCTATGCCACGATGAAGTCAGCAACTATATAGATAGTTCTCAACTTATGACCAAAATTGAGCCCAAAAATTATGTTGCTAAGCAAGCCATTTGTGAAGTGAGTTTTACCCTAATTTACGACCTTTCCCGCCACAGTGGTTAAGTGAATCATTGCAATTGCTAAGTTAGTGACATGGTTATTAAGCGTGTCTGGCTTCCCCATTGACTTTGTTTGTTAGCTAAAGCTGATCACGTGACTCCGGGGCACTGCAACCGTCATAAATAGGAGACAGTTGCCAAGTGTCTGAATTTTGATCGCATGACCATGGGGATCCTGCAACGGATGCTAAGTGTGAAAAACAGTCATCAGTCACTTTATTCATTGATGTTGTAACTTTGAACAGTCACTAAATGAACTCTTGTAAGGCGAGAACTACATGTATCACAGATCTTTGTATTTCAGTAATATTATAAGAAATTGACTTTGGAATTCAACCGGTAGTATTTGCCAATTTTTTACTAATGTACAGAAATCATCTTCAAATCATTTGTATATAGAGCGTAAACATCAGGCAGAATCCAGGGAGTGCCCTACACTCATGTTTCTTTTTTCTTTTTATTCACAATAATTAAAATAGTACATCTTTCAACAAACATGTTGTCTAAGTACACAATTTGCTCACACAGTTTCGACTCCTACTCCCTGTTTTTTGACAAGTCATTAATATAAGTTCCAAAATTAAAAATATTCCATTCAAAGTTCAATTTTAAAAAAATCTGTTTCTCAAACTATTTGTAAAATAATTCCCAAATTTAAAAAACAAACATTTTATTTAAAGTTCTGGTTTAAAATCTATATGCCTTCCTGACATTCTTTCTAATCAAGCATGAATTTTACTATTTTATAAAACAGACATTTCATTTTAAGTTCAGGTTTAAAATCTATATGCCTTCTTAACATTCTTTCTAATCAAGCGTGGATTATTATCTTTACATACATATCCATTCATCATATATAACAAATTAGAATAATAAATTCCAAACTTAAAGATATTTCATTTAGAAGTCAGATTTTTTTTAGAATCTATTTCTCAAGCTATTTATAAAATAAATTCCAGGTTTAAAAATATTTTATTCAAAATTAATGTTTGGAATCTATATACTATCCTAATATTTTTTCTAATCATAGATTTTACTGTTTTATCCAATACCTCTTTGAGTAAATATCTATCTCCCATACACAATAACTGTCTCCTTTTGTTCCTCTCTATCCTGTCTTATGTTGTAATCCTTCGTCCAAAACTGTACCACACCTTTCATCAAGATTATCCCACTTAATTAAGATCCTCTCCTCTTTTTTCCGTTATATTTTCTTCTAAGGAAATTTCTCCTTTTTCAATCCCAATTAGTTATTAGATAGTCTTCTATAGTCCTTAATATTTTCCCCCTCTATAGCGTTCTGCTGCTTTTTTCTTCTTTTGGGAAATTTATTTCTAAAATTACTTTCCCAGTCAGGGTATCATTCCTTTTAAGTTCATCAGAAAAAGGCATAAAAATTAGGCTCCCCCAGATTTCAACATGCTGTTGACAGTCAGCTGTTCAGTGGCTATGCTGCGGTTTCACTTGTTCAGTTGTCTGCGACGGGGTATCTGTACACAGGAAGCCTTTTTCTCATTCATTTGAAGAGATTCTCAGTTTATCTGGACCGATCACCGTCTGGTCCAGACTTCTGAGATTCCTCTTCCTTCTTGTCGTCTCTACGGGATGACTTTTCGATCCCTTGGGGTCCCGGAACGGAATGAAACCAGATTTTAAAACTGGAGCCCCAGTGTCTTCAGCCCATACCGTTTCAATGCCAAACCGGAAGTCTATAAGTTAAATTTACTGTTCAGAAAGGTTTTCTGGTTTAATCAGTAGGTTGTGATTTGGCTTTGGTTGTACTGATTAACTAATTACTTGATAGTAGAAGGAGCAACAGGACCAGCTCACCACATTTGAGAGTCATTCCATGCTATTGATTTAATCAGTGGTTACTCTTGCCATATGTAGTAAAGACTTTAATATTGAGCAGTTTTGTTTCATCTCTAAGGGACAAATTCTGTTATCCACATAAGGCATATGAAGAGTAATAAATCTGACTTTACACCGGGGAATAAATAATCTGAGCTAAAGTACCATCTGTTTTACATGGTCCAGAGTGTATCCTAACTCTGAATGGTATGACTTTGAAGCAGGGAGCTTTGCCAGTCCTTCTGCTACGATAAGTGGAAGTGCTTTCTTCAATATTCAGAACTATAAAATGGAACATTGAGCATTAATGCCCTTTGATCAAAGTATTAGAGCTTGATGCTTTTTCAAAAGGAATTTCACTGCCATTTTTTAAAGGGTGGAAAGTATTAACCCCTCTCTAAAGCATTGACATTCACAATCCCATCCTAGCCCCATTTCCCTGGTTTGTGCAAATCCTCAATTTGTACTTGCAGAATATAGTCATGTCAAGATCAGCTGGGGTGCTATAGTATCTAGTTTTTGCTTCATTAAAACATCCTGATTAGATAGAGATGGAGATGAAGATTTTGATCTGCAGTATAAATTGAAACACTATTTACTTGTGTTCAGTTGTAATCATTACAACTCTAGCATCACTTGAATCTGAATCACTGCCCCACCATCATGTTGTATAGTTCCTCAGAAAACCTTGGCACCAATATGGCGGAAGATCTCAGTTGCTTATCAATATCATATCAACATCTTGTTGTGCTTGAAACAAAATCTAAATACAATAGCAACCCATACCTTCCGTACAGCACCTTTAAAAGAGGTTTGCTACACCCTTTAGATATCGATTCCTACCCAAATCTCTCCTTGAGATGTTGCCTGCAGTTAATGATTTCTGCCTCTTGTGTGTTTGAGGCCAATCTTGTTGCTAATTTCATTTTTTCTTTTATGTTGCATGTAATTGTAATAATTACATTTTTTTCTGTTTTATTTGCAAGATGTTACGCCTCATACGTAAAGTATTCCTGAGTGACATTTGATTGATGAGGGCTATGTGTGGATTAAGTTTAAAGACAGAATGTTAACATTAGGAAATTGATGGGCATATTTAAACTTCAAAACAATAAAGAGAGGTATAGCCTCAGAGATCTTAAGAGCAAGAACTCTGATACTTAACAGTATTAACTTGTGCCATGTTTGAGATCTGTACTGTATATGAACGTATAACCACAAGTACACACAATGCAAAAGCAGAGTAAGTGATGTGACTCTTTATTTTCATTTTCTTTGCATTGAATGTGCAGAATGGTGGCGGAATGTAGATGTGCACTCCCGTACTGGCACTACATTTTTCCCACCACTACTTGGAATCTCTCCTCTGTTTGCCCCTCCCGCCCAAAATCATGACTCTACTGCATTCCATACAAGGACCCCAGGAAAAAGTGCACGAGCAAGTTTGGAGAAAGGTAAGCTTTGAATGAGACATGCCCACAGCATCTTTTCCAGGATTGGAAGGGGCAAGGGTGTGTGCATGTATAAAGGTATAGATATGTATTATATTTCGCTTGGATTCCCTGTTCAACTCAAGTGTATGCATATACCTACAATAAATGTGGATTTTGGTACTCAAAATTTGAATACATCGTAGAAATAATCAATCAAACAATCTTTATTACAATCACAGACAAGCATTACGAATAAAAGCATTAAAACAATAAAAAAGATATATATTACAATTAGTGGTTGATTATCAGTGGACAGTTAGTCTGCTTAATTTTGCATACGCTATAACAAAATTTTGCCACATTCAAAGAAACTACTTCATACTGTTCTGATAACAGCAGTTATAGATAAAAGATTCCAGTAATTCCCAGGAATTTTATTAGGTGAGATGTTAGAAAGTGAGTCCATGAGTCCTTATAGAAGATACAGTATAGCAGGAAATAAGCTGTACTTTCAATGGGCCCTTGTCTGCTTAGAAATAAATTTCAGGTCAGAGAAGAATGCACTATATCTAATAATAACAAATTATGCTATGTATATTGTAACTATAGCTACAAAAAGTGAAAGAGAGGAAGGATTTTCTTCCTCCTTGGTTTGAGAGACAGTATTTTGTCCTATCCACATAAAAATATTAGGCGCTTATGAATTAACATCTACTACTATTTTCATCTAACAGTCGCTTTATTTGAATTTACACTACTCAAAGTTATGGAAAATAAGGTAATTGGTTATAGTTCAATGGAAGTAGACAATTTTATATGTTTATTAATGCAGAGGTTTTCAACCTGGAGTCTCTGGACCCCTTGGGCTCCGGGGCAAGTTGCCAGGGGGTCTGCAGACAGGTCAAGAAAAATTTGGAAAAAGTAATAGAGTCGGCTACGACTAGCACGCATGTGCGTGGGGAATACTTAGCAAATACACATTAACCTCAATCACCTGCATGCTAGCCTTGTACTAACTGGATTTTAGCTCACATTAAATGGTATGCTATAGGTATCTGGAATCAGTATGTAAATTAAATATTGCACCATTGGAACTTGCATTGATCATAACCTGCCAATAGAGATATACTGGAAAAGAAGCGTATATATAATTAACCACTACCAGATAGGAAGTCATATTAGTGCTTTGCAGAAAATACAGCACTGAGACTTGTGATATTGTAAAGAATCGTTCATTTGTGTCACATAAGTTTTGGATGATCGCAGTCCACTTCGTCAGATGGATTCATGCTAGTTTATGCAATCATGTTTGCTACTTTTGTAACTAAACTGAACTATGTGTGATTTACCAGAATACATCAAAGGTTGTCTTGAGGTTCACTTTCTTGATATTTGCAGACTTTCTATCCCTATATTAGAGGCCTCAACCTTCAAAACTTATTGCATTTTAGTGTTATAGTTATTGTTTTAATTTTTCATATTAAATAGAATATTAAATGCATGGAACTAAACTAAACTTATCCTCAATGTTTTTTAATTAACCGTAAAAAATAAATTGTATTTATATAATCTGTAAATATATATATATATTGTGTTAGATATTTTTGTGCTGACACATAATTAAATTAAAGGAAGACTAGGATAGATCTATTTCGAACTTATTAGTTCTCTTCAGCTAGCCTCATACTGGCTTTCTAAACCTAATATATATAGATCTGGTAGTCCCATACCTCCTCTATTTTTATTATAATGTAACAGTTTCAGCTTTATTCTCCCTTTGTTCCCCTTCCATAAATATTTTATAATTATCTTTTTTAATTCTTCAATTAAAACCAAAAAAGGAGTTGGTGTTGAATGAAAGCCCCTCCCTACCAATTCTGAGGGATAAAAAGAGGTCCTGAAATCTGCCCCTTTTGAGTCATTTTTGGATCCCAGACTTGGCGGGTTCCATCCCTCTGGCTAGTGTCTGGCAGTGGATGCTGGGTAAGTGTGAATGTGTGTGTGTGTGTGTGTGTGTGTGTGTAAGAGCAAAAATAATTATTAAAAGTGTTAGATCTGTGGAATTGTGCTAGACTTCCTGGAGCTGACAATTAGGAAGGAGTCTCCCCTCCAGTCCCTGCTGGTCAGAGGGGAAACAGCAGTGCTGATTGGCTGTCTCCCTGGTAGCACTCCCTTTAAAAAGAGAACCATGCCAGGGACTCAGCATGAGTTTTTTCTGTAGTTGGAAATAAAGAGTTTTTCATCACAAAGTGTTTCCTATCTCTTTCTTACTTGGATCTGACACTGGCGATGAAGGTGAGATAGGGAAGAAAGAGGACAAAGGAAAGCTGAATGAGCTAAAAGCTATAGAAATCATCCAACCCATCGGATGAGCGGAAATCGATTCGGCATGCTATCTAAACAGTGGCATTAGCAAGCATGTGTGTGATTTATACACCAATGCCGTTTGACCCGATGAAAGAACACTGGGATGCATTCATGACCCAGTTTGAATTCATCATAGAGGCTCATGACCTTTCCGACATATCAGATAAATGAAGGAAAGCCCTATTCCTGTGCCATTGCAGGCACAAAGTATTTAACACAGCATGAAAGATCTGCTGGACACACTGCAGGTACACTACACCCCGGTGCCATCCAAGTTTGTAAAGTGATATCAATATCAGCATCACATGCAGAGGAATGGTGAAACAATGCACCCCGCATTGTCCCCCCATTTAACAAGGTAGACAATATTCTTGGCAGCATACTTTTACTGCTTAGTCCATCAACCCGGACCAGCTGTGGGACACACAGACGCACTCAGCAAATGCCCACTGTCGGATTCAGGAGGCAACCCCATAACAGACGGCCCAAACTGTTAATTGACTGCCTCGAGGCAGGGCTGGTCACATCGGCAGAGGTGGCCAAACACTCAGCGATGGACAGTACTATACAGACTGTGCTGAACTGGGTGTGGAACGGATGGCCAAAAGGTCCTGTGGAATCACACCTCAAATCACACAAATCAAGACAGAACAAACTTTTGGCTCAATGGGGGTTGTTTACTGTGGGGGGAAAGGGTTGTCCTGCCACAGAAACTGCAAACAAATGTACTGAAAACATTGCATGAAGGTCACCCGGGAATAGTTAAAATGAAAGTGTTGACAAGAAGCTATGTATGGTGGTCCCACATGGACACAGAAATGATGATGATGATGATGATGATGATGATGATGATGATGATGTGATGATGATGATGATGATGATGATGATGATGATGATGATGATGATGATAATAATAATAATAATAATAATAATAATA
>JANHFO010003156.1:108740-121452 GCA_032468095.1 Pareas carinatus | reverse complement strand
TGTAAACCACTTAGAGAGTGCTGTAAAGCACTGATAAGCGGTATATAAGTCTAAAGAATAATAATGTTAATAATAATAATAATATTCTTATGACAATTTTAGTATTTTTTGCATTCATAACTGTGTTCTTATTGCTATTAAAACTAGATCGAAGTTTATTCAGAGTATAATTTTATCAATGCTTGCTAACACAGTTGTGCTTCATGATTAAAAGTGGAGACTTGAGCAATTGTATATTAAATACTTCATTTTTAAAGTAGCAGGAAATTACACAGGTTTCTCTGCATTTTACCCCAGAGATACTGGATCTCATTATTGTGTAGTGTCAGTTCACATTTTGGGATTTTCAATTTATGTCCATGGAGTATTTGAGAGTTCTGTTCTGTTTTGTTTTTGTTGCTACAAATGTTACATAAAGATATTTTAAAATCAATATATATATATATATATATTTATACATTATCTATGGATTTTTTTGATTTCCAATTACATGCAATTCTGAACAGAAGGTGAACATGAGGAAAAGAAATGAGGCCGTTGCTTTAAACACAATGAAAAAAATTAAGCACAGTTGCAAAATGTCACACAAGGATCTGAAGGGTAAAGTAAGAAAAAAGTTGCTTGGTAGAATAACGAAGGAAAGAAACTGGATAATGAATAAAAGGCATGGAAAAAGACCATTTCTGCAAAAATGAACATAAGAGGAAGATGTTGTACTCAAAGAGAATAACACAGCTGCAAAGAATATAATCAAATAGAACCGGGAAGATTAAATGAAGCAAAGGCAATGCAAGGGAATTTTAATAGAAATTAAGCATTTTTAGGAAATTGGGTGGAAATGACTAAGGGTGCCTCCAATAGAGAGAATGGAATTAGAAATAAAAATTAAGAACTTACTTCAGATAAAATTGAAGTGAGAAAAAGCTCAAAAGAACTGTTTTAAATATTTTGTATGTGAATGATAGTAACAGGTATAAATTTGAAATTGAAATAATTACTATAAATGTTAATGTCCAAGAAAAAAATGATAAAAACATACATGCTAAAAGAATGTTGAGAAATAATTAAGTGTACGGGTAGTCCTCACTTACAGACTGCCTTATTTGACAACTGTTCAAAGTTATAACAGTGTAAACAAAAAGCTTTGCAACCATCCTCACATTTAGAACGGTTGCTGCATTTCATGGTCACATGATCGCCATTTGGGTGCTTTGCAACGGGGGCAAAATATCCTGCAGTCACATGATGATGGCCATTTGTACGCTTCACAACTGTATTGCCACAAACAGAAGTCATATAGAAGGCAGAAGTAAAATCCTAAGTCATAGTCCCTTGATGTTTTGCTTAATAATTGAAGTGATTCACTGCAATAAAAAGACTGCATCTCCACATGACTACTGGAAGAATGCTATTTTTATTCCCTATGCAAAGGTAGAAGTAGCAAGAATGAATGTAAAACAAAAGGGTATTTACTTTGTTAAATGGGCATGAGATGGTGCTCAGCAGAATTTTGATTGACAGGATATGAGAGATGACATTGAGTAACATTTGGAAAGTACAATGTGGCTTTATGTCAGGCAAAGAGTGTGCAGACTAGATTTCTTTTCTTTCTACTTGATTGAGCAATGTAAGATTCATAAAGTTTATTGTACGCTTGTTGATTTAGAAAGAGTGTGCAGATGATATTCGACTTACAACCATAATTGAGCCCAAAATTTATCTTGCTAAGTGAGACAATTGTTAAGTGAGCTTTGCCCCATTTTATTACCTACTTTGCCACAGTTGTTAAATGAATCACTGCAGTTCTTAAGTTAATTACACAGTTGTTAAGTGAATCTGGTTTCCCTATTGACTTTGCTGGTTGGAAGGTCGCAAAAGGTGATCACATGACCCCAGGACTCTGCAAATGTCATAAATGTGAGTCAATTGCCAAGTACACAAGTTTTGATTCCGTAACCATGGGGATGCTGCAATGGTCATAAGTATGAAAAAAAGTCATAAGTCACTTTTTTCAGTGCCATTGTAACTTTGAACAGTCACTAAATGAACTGTTGTAAGTTGAGGACTACCTGTGCAATAAAATGAATTGGTGGAATTCTGGAATTAGGAAATGACCCGGCTGAGTCCAAGGGAGGGGGTCAAACACATCATCAGTCATGAGTCACTGTGCGCTCACAAGAGATCTAAGTCCAGCCCACCTTGAATGCCTTTCTTATCTCCTGCTAATTTTCCTTGACCATTAGTAGTTCAGATTCTTGTAAAGAGCTTAAGGCTGCAATAAATCTTTATACTCATTTGAACTGCTTGAATCTCCCTGGAGTTTGACAGTATGGAGTTTAATGTTGGTTGCTGAATGCAGTAAAAAGCAATATATGATAGAAGTAAAGCATGTATAGGTAGTTCTTGATTTACGACTCTTAACTGGCAATTACGGTCCTGAATCTTGATGATTGCAAAGTGGGGTTGTCATGAGACTGACTCAATTTCTTAAGACTTTGCAATGGTTGCTAAACATACGTTGTGGTCATTAAGCAAACACCACAGTCATTATGCATGAAGTCTTCATTTCCTACGGGCACTATTTACTGGAAACTGAAAATAAATGCCGGTTTCTGGCAAAAATGTCATAAATCACAGTAAAGTGATTGTGGGACATTGCAAATGGCCATAAATGCAGGTTGGTTGCCAAGTACCCAAAATGTGGTCACATGACCAGGGGGGTCTGGTCATTAGAATCTCGGAACAAGATTATAAGTAGATTTGGGGAGGGATTGTAACTTCAAATGATCGCTAAGAGACTTGTCATAGATCTAGGGCTACCTGTATGAGTATAGATGGAATGCTTAGTGAATGGTTCAGTACTGAACAAGGAGTAAGATATCCTTTTGTTTTTTTAATATACAGGTAGTCTTCAACTTACATCCTTTTGAAGTTGCAACCTCACTGAAAAAAAATGATTCATGGCCGTTTTTCTCACTTATGACCATTGCAGCATATTAATGATGCTTCCCTCCCCTCAAATGGACAATTGACCTCATTTAGTAGCTTCATGTAGATATAATTTAGGACTTCCAAGATGGTTTTCATTAATTGATGGGGCTTGTAGCATACCTCTCCTGCTGGATCTCAGAAGATGGGTAGAAAAGATCAGAGAGAAGTGGTCCGGAAAAGTTATCTGGTCATTACATTGCATGAGCAGCAGGCAACTGTGTGCCCGTGTGCTCCTTTTTTGTGAGCGGCGGGTATGCATGTACGCTGCTTGTGCAAATGGAACTGCGTGTGTACACTTGCCGGCCACTTACTCAGAACCACCACTACGACCCCGGTCACCGCTGGTCCACGAAGCTGAAAAGGTTGGGAAATTCTGCTCTAAGACAATTTATTCTGTAGCTTATTTATCAGAATGTTAAAAGCAATTTCCCAAGATCAGTTAAGTCTAGCTGAACATTTTGTTTCTACACTTAGGAATAGATACTTCTTTAACTGGGCATCCCCTACTCCTGTTTCTATCGAACTAGTATTGAGGAGGTAGCTGACTGGGTGGATGAATGAATGGATGAATGGATCGATCTTATATGTGCACCAACCCACCCATACACATTTCCTGTTGTATTTGGTGACATTTGTTACGTTTTTGTGTTTCTGCAGGAACAGTACAAACAAACATTCCCAGCACAATTCAAGAAACAGCACGAGTCATCCAAGAGCCTGAAGAAGGTTATTGCAGCATTATCAAGTCCAAAGCCAACCAGCTCATCACCAGCTCATCAAAAACACACCTCTTTAGAAAACAACCATTCGAATCCTTTTTTGACCAATGCACTTTTAGGTAATCACCAACCTAATGGAGTAATTCAGAGCGTCATTCAAGAGGCTCCTCTAGCACTTACCACCAAATCCAAATCTCAGCCCAAGGTCAACGAAAACGTATCTACTTCCAGCAATGTAACCTTTCCCTCACCGGTAAATTTAACCACGTGTGGGAAAAAGACACCAAGCAACCGGACACCGGTTATGTCTTCTACCTCTCCTGTATTACCTGGCCCAGCAAAGGAAAAGGCAGTCCGCAATAATACAGCAACAGCAGTAAAAACACCACACGGCCATTCTTTGGCAAAATCATTAGTTGAACAATTCAGAGGAACAGATTCAGATGTTCTAAGCAGTAAAGATTCTGAAGACTCGAATGACGACGATGAAGATGACGAGGATGATGATGATGAAGAAGATGAGGATGATGAAGATGAAGATTCGGATGATAGTCAATCAGGTTTATTTACTTTAAAGAACCTGTGTAAAATGCATGCCTGCATCTTTCTAAAATGGATATTTCTGTGCTGCAAGGGTCAAATTTATGCTGAGCCTTTTAGTCCTATAGTGGTTTCTGTATTAAATGCTGATATTTGAGATAAGAACTACTGAGATAAACCAACCCTAATGCAGCATAATTTCTAATTCATCTAAACTAGTGGGGGGTGGGACTGCTGCCACTGCTGTTATTGCAATTGCTCTTAGATCACAGTAGGCCAGCAACACTTCAGATGTTGTTGAATTATAGCTCCCAACATATTTCTCTGTTGGCTAAACTTCCTAGCGACATTGAGAATTGCAGAATAGCAAAATCTGGAGTGTCACAGGTTGCATATTTCAGTGCCAACTTTTTTTCTTTAGGAGGGTGACAGTAATTAGGAGATGACTATTTGATCTGGTCGCATAATGAGGAAGAAATATTGAGTGCAGGGAGATTTCTTTCTAGAATAAAGGTTTGCTAAAGGGTGGAGAGGAGAGTCAGGAGTAGCTGATGGCCTAGTTTAAATATTTTAGGCTTCAAGTGTCTATAAAGATACCAGAAATGAGCCAGTTGGATTCAAAAGAAGATTGTGTTTGTGTGTGTGTAAATAAAATATACACATATACAGATATATGCATATGTACCTATACACACATGGGCACAACAAAAGCTGTGCTGCCCATTTGCACGATAGTTGTAATCAGTGTATACTTAAATATCTTCTAGGTACATGCTTATTGAAGTAAGGTTTAAATGCTAGTTAAATCATTCAGCTACTGGATAGTTCTTCGTATGAAGAAACTGTTAATCTCCTGAGTAAATGTAGAGTAGAAATCAGCATTTTAACTTAACCAAAAATGGTGAGAACTATGATATTCTGCTCAAGTTCAGCTTCAGAATTGATATCAGTGTCTACAAGTGGTTTTGTATACTGCTAAAACTTAAGCAGATTTGCATCTCTCTTTTTATGAATTACAAAGCGAAGAGTAGTTCTGGTGATGAAAAAAAGGCTCAAGGAGCATCTGCTTCGGACTGCTTTCTTGGGGTAGTATTTGATAGACACAACCTGTAATTCATGGGCTGTATTTTTCTTGTGAGGGCATCAACATTAGATGGGCATTAAATCAGAGCCTTATGTCACATTCCCAATACAGAGGTGGTTTTTTTCCTGTTACTTAATCTAGTACCACTAAGTGAATGGACTCAACAATTGCTCTCTACTGTACATACCGGTACTTGGATTTCTTGAGTCCTGCTTACTTATTTCCCCCCCACAAAATTCTAGTGAATGCTGAAATGAGACTCCATTTGTTTTTATGTAATCCATGGTTCTCTCTATTTTCTCAAAGAATCTGATAGTAATTCAGAGGGGTCTGACACTGAAGGGTCTGAAGATGACGAGGAAGAAGATGATAAAGATCCAGATGAGTCAGAGTCTGATATTGAGGGAGAAAAATCTACGATTAAATTGAACAAAACCCCTTCTTCCACTAAAAGCTCTTCTATCAGTCTTGCCACTTGTTCAACGCCGCTTAATCTCCAAGTAGCAAAGACACCAAGTTCTGCTCCAGCTGCATTATGCCCTGAGTCCCGCTCACCAGTGTTTGTAGGAACACCATCATCTGGACTTGCTTCAAGCACTCATTGTGGTATAGCATTTTTTAAATGATTTTTAAAAGTCTAATGTATGATCTTTGGTTGAAATCAAAAAGATATTGAAACTGACCAGTTTTAAAATCTGCCGTGTCTTATAATATTTTTTTATTTTAAGATCCATCTATGAGCCTGGGAGCTGTGGGTTGGGGAACATCTCTTTCTGGGAAACTGGTAGTCTTCTAGATATTGTTTTAGTATAATTTTCCAAAAGGGATATTGGGGACTTAAAAGTATATAAATTTAAAATAGGGAGTTTGGATATGATTAAATTCACTGCTTTTAAATGTATGATTAGGAAAGAGTGACTTGCACTACATTATTTCTACTTGAAAGTTACGTTACATAAATTTTGGCTCCCAAGGAAAAACAGCAGAATTATCCCCTGGTATTACTTGTCCAGAAGGTAATAAAAAATGAGAGAGTGAATATTCTATAAAGGTATTAGAGCTTGAAATTTATACATTTGCTTGTATCTTGCCAGGCACCTTGACTTTATCACAAAACCTGGTCAAGCAGACCCATCACCTGAATTAGACTTAAGTTCTACCCATTAGTTGAATATTATACTTAGACACCTTAGCATCTGGATCCCAATATATTATCTTATTTTCATTTTTATTATTTATTTAACAAATTTCTACCTCACCATCTTATCCGAGTTATTCTGGGTGGTTTACAATAGAAAGCCTATAGTGTTGTAAAAATCATATTTAAAAATCAAAGCTAAAAGCAGAATGAAGAACAAAGTTTAAAATTATGATGCTAAAATTTACAGAAAAAACACCCTCAACCTACCAACCATCCCCCGGATTGCATATCACGCTTAAGCCCTCATGTCATTTAGCAGAACCAAGTCTTGACACTCTTCTGGAAGGCCAGAAAGGGTGTGTGCGCCTCACCTCGGGGGATAATATGTTCAAAAAGGCAGGGGCAACAGCAGATTCCACCAGTTGAAATTCTTTAACCAACAAGGATGCGCAACAGGCCCTACATTTATAGGAATATGCAGGAATATTATTCAAAGCTAAAAGAGCTATTTGCTTACAAAATGGTAAGCAATGGGATTACAGGGAGTCAATGTAGTTGGGAGAAGATGATTCCTCAGGTAAACTTGATCCATGCCATGAAGGGCTTTAATGGCGATAACCAACATCTTGAATTGGACTTGGAAGCAAACTGGCATTCAGTGCAGCTTGCATAGCAGAGGTAGTAAATCTTCAACCCTAGGGGTGTACAAAACTGCTTGCGCCACCGCATTCTGTACCAATTGCAGGTTCTGGATTAGAATGCTGCCACTGTCTAATGATTTACAGTACTGGAACAAAAAGGAAGTGAAAAGATGTATATGCTTCATAAAACAGAGTACATATTTTAAAAATAAGATTAGACTAGTATTGCGTATAAAGATAATCGTCTATTTTAAATATTAAATTTTTTAGAATGTGTATTATAGTTCTTACTCTAAAGAGTCTATGCACAATCATATTTTTTCCAAAAATTGTAAGACTCATAGTGAAATATATGGAATATGTAACATACATCTTTCATTTCTTAGTTCATACTATCAAAAGCTTTGTTCCTAATCTGATTAAAATACAAGTGCGCTATTTTCCATTTATAGGAAGTTATTAAAAGTTATAGTCTCCATTTTTAATTAGATTTAAAAGCTTAATTGAAGTTTTATCCTGCCTTCTAGCTACTTAAATGCACAGATGTTTCTCTTATATCCAGGTTTTAAGTACATATACAGGTAGTCCTTGACTTATGACTATAATTGTGACTAGGATTTCTGTAGCAAAGCAGTTGTTAAGTGAGTTGTCCTCAATTTTTCTACATTTGTACCATGATTGTTAACTGAAGCACTGCAATTGTTAAGTGAATCGTGCAGCCGTTAATCAAACCCAGTTTCCCCCACTGACTTTGTTCGTTGGAACCTAGCTAGGAAGGTTGCAAATGGTGATCATGTGGCCTCAGGGCAACACAACTGTCTTAAATACATGCTGCTTGCCAAGCATTTGATCATGTGACCATGCTGTGAGGCTTATAAGGGCGAGGACTGGTTGTAAGTTGCTTATTTCAGTGCTGTTGTAACTTTGAATGGTTGCTAAGTAAATGACTGTAAATCAAGGACTATCTGTAATCCAATTCCTTACTGTTTTATTAGCACATAGCTCTTTTAGCATAGCATAATATTCCGGCATGCTGTATAAATATTTCATCTAGTCGTGCTACTCCTATAACTTTACAAAGGAGAAATTTTTTTAAAAGGTAGGTATAACTGTTGAATTATTTTTAGGTAAAAAATAAAATTGAGAGCCTACCAGGTTCAACATGAATTGCATGAATTGTTATATATAAGAAATAAATTATATATGTGCATTTAACTTAATATTCTGTGGTTGATTAGATGATTCTGGGAAGCCCACAATCAGTAATACCCATTGACTCATTTTCCTCCAGTGATTTAGAGTTAACAGGCTTAAAGTTTTTACTAATGGGGATAATCTAGTTCTAGTATCCATTTATAGCTTTATTCTCCATGAATTGTCTAATCCTCTTTTAAAGCCATCCAAATTGGTGGACCTCACAAAGGAATCTGTCATACAAAGTTAGATTACTGATCATTTTGACTGAGAGTTATGTACAGTTTTCCATGATTTCAGAAATTATTTTCTCTCAGCCACACTTAGAGATGCAGGGAATTGAGTCAGGGACTTTTGATATGCACTAAAATAAGAACATAGGCCATATCTACTTGCAAAAACATATTTAAATTTTTTTTTTCTAGTGAGTGTCCAACTTAGCAATTAATTGTCAATGCCTACTCCTAGTAGGGAAAAATGGCATGGAGATCTATCATAAGACAAAAAATTAAAAGCCTGAGGTGTTTTTTTTTGTTAATAAGTTATTTCACAATACTGTAGCAAAGCAAATTTGAGTTAGTTCTGGAGTTCTCGTGGATCAGCACATTATTGGGAGATTATGTCCCTCACTTTCATTTAGCTGAATTATTTGATTTAATATTGTACGATTCACTAATCAGTAAAATTGTACTCCTGTTGATTTTAAAGGATATGAGAAATGTTAGCAAATGAAAACGATCAGTTTCTAATTTCTATTTTGTCAACTAGTTTTAATTTCTATATGTTTCATTATTAATTGACTTTCTGAATTTTCCTTAAGGTTCTTCAAAAAGAAGAAGAGTGACAGATGAACGAGAATTGCGCATTCCTCTGGAATATGGGTATGTACAATAAATTTGAAATTACATTTTTGCAGCCTGTATTTGTTGTGTGCTTTTACCATTCCGAAAGGGAATGATTTTAAGATGTTGCTTCTGAGTTTAGGCTTGATGGAAGTGGAATAAAATATTGATTTGTGCTATATTTTTTTAGATTTTTTTTTATCTTGAAAATGTAGTGTTGCGATTGTCAATACTGAAGACAGAATTATAAGTTGGTGTTAGCGAAGGCTCATATTTGTAATCTGATATTAAACAGGAGGCACTTGTGGAAGAAAATTTATGGGTGGAACATTGTTTAGGTTCATTTGAACCTTGGATCTTTTTCCTCTCAGTATTAATTTTATAACCAAGGCTACATTCACTTTTGGAAATCTGAATTGAAGGACCTTTTTTAAAACTGCTTAGGGGTCCATTTGAAGGAAAATGGAGGCCTAAGAAGCTATCTCCTCCATTCATATTCTCCTTTACTCTGCCTCATATAGACAACATGGTTTTAATAGGTAGTAACCTCTGAGGTTCTTTATTAAGCTAAATCCAGCTCTCCCAAAACATAGAATAATGTTTTGGATGTATGTTGTGGAGAAATAGATCTGCTCATTAGTAACTGAAGGATAATTTATTTCATAGGAAACCTTAAAGCTTCTTATACAGATGGCCCTTGACTTATGGCCATTTTTTAATGATGGTTTGAAGTTATGAGAGTACCAAAAAGTAACTTATAACCTATCCTCAAAAGTATGACCATTGTACCATGCCCGCTGTCATGTGGTTGCAATTTGGGTGCTTGGCAACAGACTCAGATCAGATCATATGATCACAATTTGCGACCTTCCCAGCTGATTTGCAACAAGCAAAGTCAATAGCGGAATCCATATTAAGCAAATGATTCACTTAACAACCTTGTGATTCACTTAACAATTGCAGTAAACATGGTCATAAAATTGGTTCCCGTCACTCAATGATTCGCTTAATGAACAGATTGGTTAGTGACTGAAGTTCTGGTCCCAATTATCATAGGTCAAGGACTACCTTATCTTGCCATGCAGATTGATACATCGACTTCTTTCCCTATATTTTTCTGAACAGACATGCCATGTTTGAAATGTGTCCATTCAATTGGAATAAAAAATAACAGAGTTGGAAGGGAACTTGAAGGTCTTCTAATTTAATCTAGTCAGACTGGCAAAATATATTAATCTTGCTGGAGAGTAGAAGATCCTCAATTTTTCAAGCTTCCGTTTTTTTCAAACACCCTAAACTAATTTGCATTGCTAAGTGTCTTTGTGTCTTATTTCTTCCAGTCACTTGAAAATGTACTGCATACCGTATTTTCCTCTTGCTTCATATGGGGAATTCCACATTAGATCTTGGTTCAGAATCAGTTTGTAACAACCCATCTTTTTGTATAGATTCCAACTGCGATTTGAATCATCAGATCATCAGCAACCCCAGTCTTCCTTATCTTGAAAGTTAGTTTAAGACTACCAGTAAGATTTCCGATGCTCCTCTTTCAGTGTAGGTTTAATTTTTTGCATATGATAATTCATCAAAATGTCAACTACAAATAGGACTTGAGAAATTTCACAGGAGCCTTCATTATTTCATATCAAAATTGTGTTTGCTTTGTTTATGAATTTATACTATTAGATTTATATCCCACCATTTCTCTAGAGCAGTGATGGCTAACCTTTTAGACATCGAGTGACTGGATGAGTTGCGGCTTGTGATGTCATTGCCTGGCGCCGCTTCTCTCATTCTGAGCATGCACATGACCCTGTGACATCATCACCTGGCGCCGCTACTCCTTTCTGGGCATGCTAAGCTCTGGCGACTTGGCTTGCATGCCAGCAGAGAAGGCTTTGCGTGCCTCCTGGTATGCGTGCCATAGGCTTGCCATTACTGCTGTAGAGGTTCAAGACACTAAACATAATACCCTTTCCTCCCATTTTGTCCTGCAGCAATTCTGTGACACAAAGTAATCCATTAAACTTTCATGAATTTGTGTCTCCACAGTCCCAATCCAACACCTTCATGCTCTTCCTTTCATCTAGCCCCGTCCCAGTTACACTTGACTCAAAAGAGTTGTTCCATGTCTTCTCAACTGTATGCATATTTAGGAAGATGTACATCTACTAACTCATTTCAAAATAAGTATATAGACAATCCCTTTCCTAGTTTGGCTCTTAACACAGAACTATGTTTATTTTCAGGTGGCAAAGGGAAACAAGAATAAGGAACATTGGTGGCCGCCTTCAAGGAGAAGTAGCATATTATGCACCATGTGGAAAGAAGTTAAGGCAGTACCCAGAAGTTGTAAAGGTATATTTTAAACATTATGCTTTTGGGTATTGATTTAGCATGCACATTTGTGTTTAGATGGATTTTTTTTTCTTCTCGTAAAGTTCTTTGATACAAAATGGCCTGCGATGTGGAGGCTAATGATCCTTAACCTGCCTCTGAATTCACCTACTGTAAAGCCATAGTCCCCTGCTAGAATATGCACAGTATTTGAATTCTCTAATATTAGCTGTACATCAAAGCTGGGTTGTGATGACTTAAAACCTGAAGTGGAAAAATATGTGATTTTTTCAGTATCTCAGCAGAAATGGAATATTGGATATCTCAAGGGACAATTTCAGCTTCAGTGCAAAAATAGGAATGGGTGACTTCTATGAAGCCAGAGATGGACCGCAGGTATCCGCTTTTTAAAAAAGTAAAGTCTTTGATCCCAGGAGTAGTACCATAAATCTAAGTGAAATATAAATATATGTGTATGTGTGTTATATGTATATATAATATGTATACACACATACACACATACATACACATACATGCATGCATATATACATATGTATATACATATATGCACACTACACTCTGGAGCATTGTTATTGTTAGTTATTCATTTTTAGAGCAGTAATTGTGATTTTATTGTAGAGACTGAGTGGACTGAGCATATGACGAAAGAAAGTGCTGAAAAACCTTCACAATTCAATGCTTTGACTTTGCTAAGCTATTCAGTGTCTTGTTGAACTCAATTTAATATTGTTCAAATTGCAGTCAATACGATATATATAACATAATATTACTGGTCTGAAATGCTCAGTATATTGCACCGCTGTAATTATAGGTGGGGGTGGATGGGTGAGTGGGTTAGGAAACCCGCCTGTGGTTAAAATGTGTATTTAGAGCATCTGTAAACTTATTGGGTTTCATCAATAGACACCACTATTCCATCTATTATAACACCAGTGTTGGCATATTCATTTCAACATTTGTGAAAGCTTTGTGTCTGAGTTAGACAAATGTAAATTATATATGGTTAACATTTGTATTGCCAATATTTTTTTCTTAGTTACTCAGTAACCTGTGTGGCATTAATTCAAATATGAAAGTCAGATGTGTTTGTTGCATGCATGAGGAACTAGGCAAAGTATAGGCAAGTACCGTATTTTTTGCACCATAAGGCGCTCCGGACCATAAGGCGCAGGACGCTGGGAACGCGCCAATTCAGCCTGCAG
>JANHFO010003156.1:94120-104165 GCA_032468095.1 Pareas carinatus | reverse complement strand
GCCCATCTGAGCCTCCAAAGCCACTATTGGAAGACCCGTCGTTGTTTCCAAGACTGGGGGACAACCATTCGTCGGGTGACTCCTTGTCTTTGTACCTTGGGTGGTCTGTGGGGGAAGGAATAGTTGCGTTAGTGTCCTGGTTTCCCTCCCTTTGTGAAGCACTTTCCTATACGAGTGATCACTGACCTTCGGACCTTCCGCTGTGCAATGAAGACCCACCTGTTTCAGCAAGCGGGCATTGAATAGCCGCTCCCTGTCCTTCTGTGTTTTATTTTTAAATTTGGTTGGGATATGATTTTATTGCTTCCCCTTTTAAAGGTAACCAGACCTATTTAATTGTTTTAATATGTTCTTAATTCATTTCTGTATTTGTTTGTTTTTTAAACTGTCTCTAAGCCGCCCTGAGTCCATCGGGAGAAGGGCGGGATATAAATAAAATTTTATTATTATTATTATTTCCTGTAGTTGGTCAATGTGGCGCCGCCATTTTGTTCCATCGGCTAGGCTGACCACATATGACCTGTGGGCCCCATTAGCTCAATCACTGTTCTCAGAACTCATTTAATAGTACTGGTATAGTTTCTGGTGTAAACTTTGTCCCCTATGTTTTGTTGTTGGGTCTTGTCAGTTTTTGTCGTGTTTTTACCAGATGCGTAATTTGGGTGGAGACGGTCTAGAACCGTTCGGAGCTTGTGGCCCATCAGCATTTCTTTTTTTCTTTTTTCTATTTGGGTTGTGCTCAACTAAGTTTTGCCCCCCCCCGACTCTAGTTAAAAATACATATTTATATATAGGCTTCTATCTTCGACCATCATAGAAATATAGAGAATGGACGTTTTACTGGGATGTTTTGAGGTTTAAGAAATGAGTGTGTTCACCTATCCCATCTACCTGCAAGTCTAAAATCCATGGACAGGGTGTTCTTATTGCACCACCAAGAAGAAAGTCAATCCTACTAGGCCGAAGCCTGCTGCTGCCATAATCGCGTTGCTGATGGTGCTGTTCTGGTCAGCTGCATCCGAGCCATGCTTATTGGTAGAAGCTCTCCCATCCACCGTGCGCCTCCAGCCAGTCCTGCCGCTCCTCGGCCAGGTAGGCGACCAGCGCCTCGACCATTGCACCTGTGTGGTCCGGGGTGCCCCGCTTGGCCAGCGCCGATGCCAAGTTGCCGGCGAACACGACGACCACCACCACCCGGCCATAGTTCAGGCCGCCCTCGGCTTCCATCTGTGTCATCACCTGGCGCAGCAGAGCCGCTGCCTTGCGAGGCTCCGGCAGGGCTTCGAGGCTGCAGGCATGGTGGAAGAAGAGGCGCTCGTGACTCTCCAGCTCATCTGTCACCCACCGCAGCATCTTGGCTGTGTGGCTCAGCGGAGGCAGCGGGGAGACCCCCAGCTGGTGCTGCATGTAGTCGCCCAGCAGCTGCGCCGTCTCCTCGCACAATGCGCCCGACATGGCCACCAGCGCTCTCCGGCCCAGTGCTCCGGGGCGGTGGCAGCAGCCGAGCGAGCAGACCAAGAGGCAGAGGTGCTGGCGACCAACAAGCGTAGCCCATCAGCATTTCTGCTGGACTGTGGCCTGTTGATTTGTGGGGGGTAACATATTGCCATGACAGGAATTTATTTAATCTGTCCTGCCATGGCCCAGGTCCTTGCCTTCTCAGGACCTCCTTGCCATTCTGTTTGCCGCTGGGTTGTAAGTCGCAGTCAATCCATGGCAAATCCCCCTTCCCCCCCCTGCAGATATTGTTCCAGGGCCCCAGAGGTGAACTGAGGCCTATTATCCGAGAATAGCAAAAATGCTGTCAAAAACTGCAATCACGGCTTTGGTGGTGGTTGATGGTATTAACTTAATCTCCAGCCACTGTGAGAATGCATCTACCACTACCAGAATTTTTTTCCATGGAAAGGCCCCACAAAGTCGACATGGACCCTTGACCATGGGCCGGGTGGCTTTTCCCATTCCTTGGGGGGGAACTTTAGGCAATGCAGGTCTGAACTCTTGCCAGGGAGTGCAACCATTTACCCATGCCTGAATATCCTTGTCCATTTTTGGCCACCACATGTAACCCCTAGCCGGGATTTTCATGTGGTCAATCCCTGGATGACCATGATGAAGGGATGCAAGGGCTTTGATGGAGGGCTTTGGGAAGGATTACCCTCTTGCCCCATAACAGGCACCCCTCCTGAGCAGAAAGTTCTCCTTTCCTTGTAAAGAATGGCTGGAATTCCTCCCCCACAGGCGAAACCAACCAGCCCCTAAGAACCCAATTTAAAACAGCCCTCAAAGTTCTGTCTTTAGCTGTAGCATTGGCTACCTAGCTCACAGTCATGAGGCCAGGCTGGCAAGTCTCTGTAAGGAGAACCAGACATTCCTCAAACTCTGAGTAGCGATAGCTTAAGTCTTTCCCTGGTTTAGGGATCAATTCGTAATCATAGGCAGCCAAGAACACCGTCCACCTCAGAAAACTGGGGGAGATAGCTGGGGGAGTGGGCTGGTCCCCCACTAACAGCCCCAATAATGGTTTGTGAAAAGTCACAACCACAAACCATCTGCCATAGAGATATTCATAGAAGTGCTTAACTCCCGCTACGATAGCAAGCACCTCTTTATCAACCAGGCTGTAATTTCACTCAGGTGTTAACAGGGTACAGGAAAAGAATGCAATTGGCGCTTCTCTTCCAGATGGTAATTTGTGACTTAACACTGCGCCTACACCATAAGGGAAGGTGTCGTATGTTAGAATCAATGGAAGGGTAGTCGTATAATGAATTAATAGACTGTCTGCTGACAATAATTTCTTAAGTAAGGATTTTATTATTATTATCTCCCTGTCTAAAATTTCTGTATATAAAAAAAATGATGCTATGGTGCCTTCCTTGAATTCTCACCAGGAGGCAGCATCTGGCTGATACTGTGTGAACTTAGAAGCTAAGCATGCCAAGCTTGGTTAATAGTAGGGATATCAGGACTATAGGCTAGCCTGGGAAGTTGAGAAACACCTCAGAAGGAGGCAGGGCAAGGACTTACAGTATATCCTGTTGTCGAGGAAAAAAACTTCCATGGACAAGTCATCAGCAGTTGAGCTTGACTCAAACAGGACTTAATTTACACTCCTGTAAGAACATGGAGCCACTTACTTGCATTGGGAAATGGGATTAGGAAAATTCAATTCAGTTTGCTTTAATGCAGGGCTATGGCCCACTACCGGGTGGCTGCGGCCTATTTGCAACTGGGACACATGCATGACAGGCCAGCGTGCATGCAGCCCAACTCATGCAAGCAGTGGGCACACTTGCTCACAGCCCCACACATTTTTGCAGCAGGCACTCACAGGCCAACTCGTGCGAGTGGCAGATGCGCGTGCCCGCTGCTCATACAAATCAAGCTGTGCGCATGCCTGCCTGCCCCTCACACAAAACCATCCTCTCTTCCCCCCCTCCACCTGCGCTGGGCCACCAACCCAGAAAAGTTGGGGAATGCTGCTTTAGTGGATACTTTAGTGGATATTAATGTTGCTTAATATTTTGTAGTAATTATTCCCACAAACAGCACTTTGGATTTGAAAAAATCTTACATATCATCCGTCAGCAAATCCTTAAAGCAACTGTGACTTATCTCAGGGCGGTATTCTTGCAACTCCTAAGGAATCCCCAAAAATGTGTGTTCAGTTTAAGGAGCTGCAACAAGTGCTACGTAGCCCTAAAATTTGCTTATATGTTATTAGTTTGCATCATTGCAGGTTTTTTTTTAATCTTTTCTCCATCATGTTTGGCAGTGTTAATCCCTTTTATGCAACTATCTTTTTCCTTCTGTTACTAATTTTATACATACACATTTGTTCCATTTCTAATTAAATCTCCTTTGACGCTTTACACACGATGAAATTATTGCAAGTATATCACAAATGAGCATTTATTCTCACAATTTTCTCTGAACCTTTGACTATTTTTCTATATTTTTAACAATGCATTTTCTGCAGAGGATCTTTTGTTTCGATCATATTCTGCTACAGGTTTGCACAACTCATAGAGGTGAAGGAGCCAAGTGAATTAAATTGAAATAAATACCTTAAAAGTAATCATGGGCTAAAAAAAAAACTGGTCTAGTAATCACCGTTTGGTGGCTAGTGACAAGGAGGCGGTGGTGGAACTGGCAGTGTCAGTGAGGCCTGGAGGCACCCATCAACTTATTTTCCAGGGTGGAGGTGACTGTGAAAAGCTAGGTGATGGCAGCAGATTCTTCCTGGCAGCAACAATATTTGGTGGCTGTGGATTGGTTAAGGTTTTGAAAATCGCCAGTGGGCCACAGTTAAGGTCCTTGGCAGCGATGTGTTGTGCCAGCCTGTTCTAGTAGTTGCTGTGGCAAATTGGCCTTGCAGACCTGCGCATAAGCACATGCAGAGAAATGACACCAGTTTGGATAGATAAAAGATTTCTAGTCTTGTTAAATTAAACAATTTTAAAATTGAAATTCAGGCTTTGTTTAATACTTTTAATATGTTCTTAATGTTTTGTGTTGTTTGTGTTTTTTATATGCCTGTAAGCCGCCCTGAGCCCTTCGGGAGAAGGGCGGGATATAAATAAAATTATTATTATTATTATTATTGTTGTTAAAAAATTGCAATACACGACCTACCTTCCTCTGTTTGCAAAATAAGCAAATTCTTATGAAAACTTGCTTTCCTTGGCACAAAACTTCCCCTTTTGACAATTTTAATGGGAAAGTTTAGTATTACACTGAACTATTAAAAATAATTGCCTCCTTAAGGATGAGGAAGAAGCCTTAAGCAGAATTTTGGCAGCCTGAAAAACCCCACAAGTCCTTCCCAAGGCTGCATTTGCCTTTGTATTTTCTCCTGCCTTTTAACCCTAAGGGGCAGTTGGTTCTGTAGGGGTGCTGTGAAAGAATGAAAAGAAATGTTATCTTCGAATCTTGGATCTCAAACTGTTGGCCTTTGAGCTCTTTTCAAGGGAAAAGAATGGTTCTCATCCATATTTCTGCTGCTTGGGTGTTTGTAGATATGCCTCACAATGTAATCAATGCTGTCAAGCTTGGTTAAATCTTCTAACACTTAGGGAAGAATAATAATTATCCAGCCTTTGGCATATTCTTTAGCACATATGCCAGTGGCCTGGATGTTCTCAGTTCAGTAGCCTCTGATTCCACAAATTGGCACCTATGTTATAGTTTCAGAGGACATATCTTTGGGTAAAAATCCCCTAATTCTAGACTTGTGGTTTAGTTTGTTTTTGTAAGGTAGCTTGTCTTGGCCACTTAATTTTGCTGTTAGGAAAATAATAGATTTGTTATTGTATAGCAAGTAAGAAGTCTGCTCAGTGTAGTTTCAACTCACATTGGAAATAATAGTTGCTCATCATTCTGCATTTTTCAGAACTTAACTCAAGTTATTGTTTTCATTTCCAGGAATCACCCTTTAAGATTCAGAGAAAGCATGAGTGTGATCAAGGGACTAGAATCTAAACCCTATGAAGAGAGATAGAAGGAACTGGATAAGTTTAGCCTTGAAAAGGATAGAATAGTATATTTTAAATTGCCTCAGATGATGTCACAGAGTCAAAAATCAGGATTCCCTCACTTTTATTCCAGAAGGCAGGTTCAAAATAATGGAAGGCAGTGACAGGAAGTAAAATTTCACCACAGGACAGCCAAACCAAATTGTAACCTACAAGTCAAAAAAATTGCTCCAGTGATCTTCCAGAATCTGTGTTGCAATCCATATTATTTTAATATTTTTTTAAATTACAGAAGGGAAAAATGCTTTGAGATACATTTGCAGTTTCACACTTTTCCCGGGGTATTAACAAAGTAACAAATACTTGTATGAAGTCATATTAAGGATTTCCTCAGTGCTGAATCACCTATTTTCCCTTTGTTTTTATCTCTTCATTTGTCCAACTGTCCTTGTGTCAATAAGCAGTTTTTATTATACTGCAAGTGTTTCCCCTTTGTGTTCCAGAAATTGCTAGACAAGCAGCACAAATCAAGCTTTTGAGAAAAATTCAGAAGCAAGAGCAGGCCCGAGCTGCTAAGGAAGCAAAAAAGCAGCAAGGTCAGTATAGCACATCTTCTTAAGAAACCTTTCAGCTTTTGAAACCGTAGATATTATGTTTCCATTATCCTGACCGTTATTTACTGCCAATGTGTTTTTCTCTTATTCTTAGCTATAATGGCTGCAGAAGAAAAAAGGAAGCAAAAAGAGCAGATAAAAATAATGAAACAGCAGGTAATTTATATCTTTCAGGTTGTGACTATACACCTTGCAAAATGTACTATTTTAGTGTGTGTGGGTGTGTGTTTGTGTATCTGTAGTGCGGTTACCCCTTGAAAATTCATTCTGCTTTGCTTGAGCTCAGATGGATAATGTGATGATCCATAACACATTATGGGGAAAAATGCATTTCAAGCATGAAGATGTGCCGTCACCTGCAAATTCTACAGATAAAATTGCATTTAAAGGGGATAAGCAAAAAAAGAAGAAAGGTTAAAAAAGAGGGAATGTATAATCATGTGTATCTATTCATTGATACACAATCAGCGTTGTGCATAAGGGAACATTGTGTTCCATCTCTCCTGCCCTGCCTTCCAAGATTCCAGGATCAATTGGGGAGAGTTCAGAAATCTCACATTTATGGCTGGCTGCAGTGTCCCTCGGACAGGTAACCATAATTTACAACGTTTTTGCTGAAAACTGGTATTTGCTTATGATTTTCAGTAAAAACACCCACATTTGTTGAATGACCACAGTTCTATTTGATAATCATGGTGATTCACTTAGCAATCACTGCAAAAAAAAAAAGGTCAGAAAATAAGGTTGGTCACATGATGATCCAATTTACGTCCATCGCAATTTATAATCATAATCGGCAGGCTCCATTATGGTCATAAAATGAGGACTATTTGTACACCTTAGATCAGGTGTGTCCAGGCCACAGGCCACATGAAGTCCACATGAGGTAATGCAACTCTACAATATAATAAATGTTTAACATTATTATACATTAACTATATTATATATTTTATATGCGACCCAAGACAATTCCTCTTCACTCAATGCAGCCTAAGGCAAGTCAAAAGGTTGGACACATGTCTTAGTATTTTTAGCGTTATATACCAAGGGTATTTTGTTTTATTGAAATTCCCTCTTAAATTAATGGATAAAGATAATATGAATTTCAGTCCTTTTAACCACATATACTGTTCATCCTATTCCTAAATTTATTTTCTTTGTCCGTTGTATTCTCCATTAATTCACAGTTACTACCATCAGCTCCTGAGGCTGTGAAATGTCAGAGAACTCAGCAGAAACCTTTGAGATTAATAGATTTTCATACAGAGACACAAATTGAAATGAAGAAATTTGCAATACATTTTTACTCAGAAGCGATTCCCTCTGTATTTGTTGCAGCTTGCTTCTGTTAAGAATTCAGTCCCAGAGTATTATGGAAAGGTGGTAGGAACAGCAGTGATTTTAATGTGGCTAATATTGCTGTGTGCTCTGCAAACTATATAGGGAAAAACACAATTCTTACAAGTGCTTTTTTAATGTTATTTCGGCAATCATTTATTTTAGGCCCAAGTTGAGACTTTTGAGGTGCAGGTGCACCATAGAAAATAATATTTTCAAGCCTCTGGGGCATTTTCTTACTAACTTTAATTGTAGCTCACAGAAGGTCCTCCTTCAATGCTATCATAATGCCTGGAAGTCCCCAACCATCTAGAAACGGGCTGCAGTCTTAACATTTCATTATTTGGCAGATGTCATTGCATGATCTGATATTGTATATGAAATCATTGTGGCCTCTTCCAGGGGAATACGATGAGATAATATCAAGCAGCGAGTGTACATGGGAGGCTTCGCCTGGGCTGGATAGTTTTTTGCAGAAGTCCACTGCTCAACAATGACAGCAAAGGGTATTGTCCATTATTACTGCTGCTTCAAATAAACGGAAGCCTTTCTTTTTGCAGGAAAAAATTAAGAGAATTCAGCAAATCCGCATGGAAAAAGAACTCCGAGCCCAACAAATCTTAGAGGTATGACCAACTTTTAATGGCAAATGAAAAGAAGAGCTCTTGCAAGAATGGAACAAGTTTGTATTAGGATTGTATGTTCTTGTGAAAATTTCAGTCCATATATTAAAGCGTGGCTGAATTTTAATTTTTTAAAATGGATATAAAACCATTTCACAGGACAGTTCATATATACAGGAATCTCTAGAAGAAAATTATTCGTTTGTTGCCAATTTTCCATTCCCATTTAGAGGAATTCTCCTCTTATACTTAAAAGTGTGACACATTTAGTAGGGTATAATACCTTTATACCTTTTAATATAATGGGTTTGACTTTGTCAGGGACACCAGGTTCACCAGAAGCATCTGATGAAGTGGGTTGTAGTATTATGAAATCTTATGGTTCAATTAATACAGTCCTGTTCAGGACGCAATAGGTAAACTCACTCATGCTCCTGTACACACACACACACACACACACACACACACACACACACGCGCGCGCACACACAAAAGACCCTCTGTGGTTTTTAAAATAATTTTTAAGTATAATTTTTATTAAGACTGAGTAGCTAATGCAAACTAATAGTAAAAAAGGAAAAAGAAAAAAAAGTTAGGGGGAAGCAAAAAGTGGAAGAAAAGGAAAGAGTTAAAAAAAGAAAAAAAAGTATAAAGAAGCGCCTTCCAATATTCTTCATAGCAATTATTACAAATATATTTTGACCTTTCTCGCTAAAGTTATATGATAATATTCATCTTTCTATTCTGTCTAAACATCAAAACCATAAATCACACATTTTCCCCCCATTTTTACGCCACAAAAGTTCACAAGGGGCTTCTAGTCAGCAATAAATGAAAATAATGTCTCTAATCAACGAAGTCCATTTCAGCAAAATCTGTCAGCCCACTATTCCCCCATAGTGGTTAGTGTCAAATCTTTCCACCTCTGTGCATACAGTAATCTTGCTGCTGGTATCATATTTTGAAATAATCTTCCATGGCTTTTTTTAAATGGTTTCGCCATTAATCCTAACAGGAAAAGTTCTGGTTTCAATTAAATATTAATTTTTAAAAATCTCTGTATCAAAATATGTATTTGGATCCATAACTGTTTAGCTATTTTACATGTTCACCAAGCTTAATAAAATGTTCCTTCATGTTGTTTGCATTTCCAACATATATTTGAAGTGCGTTCTAGATAAGATTTCTGGCATTATGTACCAACAGTACCTCACTTGATAAAAATTCTCTTTGAGATCATGGCACAGTGTAAATTGCAAACCTTTTAACCACACATTGATCTAACTGTATAACCAAAATACTTAGCCAACTTTATCTTTTTACCCATTTTAAAACTTTCAGGTAACTAAATGGAAGAGCCACTGACAATTATATCCTTCTGCTATTAATTGTTCTCTTAAATTTCCCTTGATAATTTTCTAATACGTCCAAGTATGTAAAACATTTATCTTTATCTGCCATTTCACTTCTATAATATGTTTCCTGAGCTGAGATCCATAAAAGTAGGCACAACCCGAGTTATATCTGTTGCATAATCGCAATAGGGCATGTCTAATAAAATAACTTTTAACATCCACATTAACTTTACCATACCATAAATACCCATACCATCCAAACTTGGGTTGCGGCCTTTCTCAGCAACATCCATTCTTTCATCTAGACCAGTGATGGCGAACCTTTTAGAGACCGAATGCCCAAATGGCAACTCAAAAGCCAGTTATGTATCGCAAAGTGCCAACACAACAACATGCACACACACCCCGGAGATGCCCCCACACCCCCCGGGTGATGCCCCTGCACCCCCTTGCCAACCTTTTGCATCTCAGGGACCACTAAATTAATAATTTTAAATCTAGCAGACCACTAATATGATTTTTTTAAAAGGATACAAACATTTAAAAAATAATGATCAGAGAACTTTCATTGTATTAATATAAAAGGTATCTATTTAATACAGTGATTCTCAAAGGGGGCGGTGGGATGGCTTAGGGGG